>JANHFN010003321.1:91439-105239 GCA_032468175.1 Toxicocalamus goodenoughensis
ATCTTTAGCAATGTTGGCTGGAACTTTTAGCAGCTGCAATTGAGTGGCATCTGGAAAACTGACATAAGTCTATTGCATATTCTTGCGTACAAAGAATCATACAATAGAAAGGGCAAATTGAGACCCATTTCTTATTTAATACAGAAATCAAACTTAAAACATTCTCAATAGATGGCAGTTTAGCCTCCATCTGTCTGGATAATTGATTCTGCTGTCAATTTTCTCTTAATACTTCATTCTTCAATTCCTGCATTCCAATCCTGAGACAACACATGCGTTCATGGAACAAACTGAATTAGAACCCTTTTTTTTTAGCTTGGTATACCGTGTGAACCAATTTATGTTTTTACTTTTACATCAGTATACTTTATTATCTCAGGTGAACCCAGAACATTAATTGAATAAACCAGCTAACTACAGGTAATTATAGCATGTGAATTTAGACAGTAAAACTGCATGTCTGCATTTCTCTCAGCTATTATTTAAGCCTTGTATTAAAACACATATTGGTTGTGTTCTGTACAATAACCATAAATCATGGTTTACCAACAAAACAACTTTGTTAAGGTTGAAATTTGCTCACTTGACTTAATAGCAGAAAACACTGGAAAATAAGGTGAAGAGAACAGTTGGATCTAATGGTCAAGGCACCAGTTTAGAAACCGGGAGAATGTGAGTTCTCGTCCCCTTTTAGGCATGAAAGCTGGCTTGGTGACTTTGAGCCAGTCACTCTCTCTCAGCCCAACTCACCTCACAGGGCTCTTATGGTTTTGGGAAAATAGGAGGAGTGGAAGGAGCATTAGGTATGTTCACTGCCTTGAGCGATTTATACAAATAATAAAAGTGGGATACAAAAATCTTAAAAAAAAGAAAACCCCACAGAATCCAATACAACATACATTTTACTAGCAGAACAAAAACTACCAAATACAAATGTTAGAAAACAGCAATACTAAGTATGCTAGGAATGCGCAAGGCAGCCCTGTAGGCTTGTGAAAAGCAAGGAGATGGTCGCAGCACCTAAACCTTTGATAAAATGTTTAGACTGATAGGCCACTGCAATTGGATCCCCCCCCCCTCATGTGGCACTACTCTAAAATGCTAAACACGCACAATACCCCACACGAAGGAACGTTAAGAATAAATTGAATCCATTGCGACTATTTTACATTTCAACATAAATAAAGAGTGACATTTGGGAAAAGCAAAACGAAATAATCGAGGTTACATACACATACCCCATTGCGTCATTCGCAACCTTGCTCTGCCTCCCCTCCTTTTTGTTTCAGAGAGTTTGGCTTGGCCAGAGCAAAAGTGAAAATTAAATGTACTCTTTTACACATTCCCCCCCCTCCTCCTCCAGGCAACTCTGCAGATGTCAAGATCTTTAGCCTTTTGATGTAGGTCAACATCGTTAGTAACTCGTTCTCCAAAGAAGGCAGGAATTCACTTTTTTAAAAAAAAAAAATCATGCACTTCTCTGTAAATTTCCAGGTGGTTTGATATATTTTTCTTAAAGTAAGTGGACTCTAGAAACTGGTCCACGTTGCTGAAAAATCTCTACATCAGTGTCCAGGGCAGCCCAAATCGGAGTCAGGCTCCTGTGAGATTTACAGAATGGCACAGAAGAACTTCTTCTCTCTAAATGGATTTTCTGAAGCAGGGACAGGAGTTAATAAGGGGTCTTCCTTGGCATGGGCTTCACAGTACGCCATCAGGTCTGCTGCAGCTTTGGATACCTGTAAATAAAAAGAGGGTTTATATTCTTTTGGTATTCCAGAGTAGCTGTTCTTAATTTGCAAAGATGTGCAGCCAGCTGGCCAAGAAAACATGAAATAAACTGTGGGGTTCTTGATGCTCTCTGAGCTTGGTTGTTTTCTAGTTTCATTACTCAAACTAGAGCACTGCAGAGCACTGATGATGTTACCTAGTTTGGGTAATGAAACGCCTGCAAGAAAATAACCAAGCCCAGACAGCATCAAGAACCCCACAGTTTATTTGGTGAGCTCCAAATATACTCCTTCATTGATTCCAAATACATGCTTAGAAGAAAGATTAGCGGAAGTTCATTCTGCTAAACTTGGATGTAGAATGCCTTTTTTTGGCTTAGTGATCTTGCAGAAACTCATTTCTTTGAGCCCATCTTGATCCTCACATATCTTGCAATGCCAGGATCCTTCTTTCTTTGACCCTGGCAACCCTGTGCTTACCAAGACCACCCATGTTAAACTACAATATGGTTTCGGGAGGCATAGCATTATGGGAACTCATCAACCATGGCTCATGAGCACAGATTTGGGATTTAACATGTGCGAATCTTGTCACCAAGTGATTCACATAGACTCACACTGTTCAACAGTGTCTTGCTCAAGTTAGGAAACTGAACTCTTAGATGCTGAACTATAATATCTCATCCAAGCGAAGAGGTTGAGTTTACACATTTTTATGTTTTCTGCACAAAATGAAAATGACCTTTCGTGCCAGCAGGATCTAAGACGATGTCAAGCATTTATGTGCCACAAACTGCATTTTTTCAAAAAGGCAAATGTGCTCCCTTATACTGTCATTTCATCTACTACTAAGATGGTTGAAAGCAACCTCTCCTTTTTCAGGAGAGAAACGGATTAAAAAATCTTCTCTCACTTTAATTCATATTAAAGTCAAGGAAAATAGCCCATCTCGATCCTTACATTTCTTGCAATTCTAAGCTCCCTTCTTTGGCCCCCGTTTCCCTGCTCCTGCAAATGGATCAGAGCCAATTAAACTCAAGGTGACTTTGTAGCCTAAGCCAATCCCAAATCCCATATTGTTCTTGGCATTTAAAAGTTAGATTCATTACTTCCTTCTCTTTTTCTATTGCATACATATACTAAAACAGGGTTTATGGAATAATGTTCGATCTGGGTGCAAAATGCTAGCTTAATGAGGCTTTAGGTCTCTGATGCTTCAAGAGGGAACGTCTGACTGTGGATTTCTTCCTCTGCCACTAAAGAGCAATGGAAAAGTCACTGAAGGTGCTCAGGTGAGCTGTCAGCAAGTGCTTCCCCTAGAGAGGCAGACCAGAAGTCTTGGCAAAGTAAATGCAAGGAGTAAGCAACCAAATCAGTATGTGTAGAGTTCAAGTAAGCTACTTTATTGTATTCTGCCTGTAATACCGGAATTTCCCTAGATTGTTTGCCTTCTCTGGGGAACAAATTGATAAAGTCCCCTAGGATTTAGAGGAAGTCAGCCGTAAGTTTCATACGGCTCGCAACAACTCAAGGCCAATTCCCTGCTTGACCCATCATTGCCTGGCTGGCAGTTTTCAAACAGCAAAACTCTTGGGGACAAAGGCTTGAGGGTTCAGGGACATTTGCAGAGTGTCAAAGGGGATCAAGTCTCCTCCCCCCCCTTTTTTTTGACGTGCACTGCACTGTATACGATCTGTGTAAATAAATGGCAGGGGTTCAATTGCGTTGTTCTGGCTGCCATTTTGGCAGCTCTCCAAGGATGCCTTTTGGAGGCAGGGCTTGCTGGGGCAGACCCATGGCTGAACACATTGATAATGGGAGTGATAAATGGGAAGAAGAGAAGTCAAGAGAGGGATATCCCAAAGGAATCAAATGGAAGGAAGGACACTGAGGGATTGAAGGGCCGGGGACGCAGGTATCAGCAATCCATATAGACTGAGTTAATCCTAGCAGGCTTGCTTGTGGTCCACTCATTATCCTGAAGGCGACTTTGCATTTCCCTGCAAATTGTGGGCAACCTGTTCCTCCCAGAAGCAACACACACACACCTCCCTTTCCCCTTTCAGAGCCCAGAATTGATTTTCTTAAATCTTAAAGCATTCCCCACCGGTGCTTTTTAAACATCGGTGTTTCTCAGCCTGATCTTGAGCAGAGAATGGTGCTATGTTCAGGGGTGCAGCAATTTAGCTTGGTCTAAATTTAAAATGCTTATACAATCTTAAGAGGTTTATGTTTGGGAGCCTCGTCCTTCCCCCCCCTCCCCAAAAGAGCATACACCGTTTCCCAGATCAAGGGCCATCAGTTACCGCTTGGGATTGCTGCTTTTGTGTGCAAGTGGCAGGTTTTCATACTTCTAGCCCGCTTTATAAAGATGCCAAGCTTTGCTGGTGAGGCTTGCAGTTGCCATAGTAACTGGTGGGAAAGAGAGTGAGACTGTACAATGTGGAGCTTTGCATGTGAGGCTAACTATATCGAACCTCAGGGCTCTTTCAGATTCCAGTCAGAGCTATTAAGGGAGGTCGCATCCAAAAGATTAAGGTTCCAGACAGAGCCAGTGATAAGTGAGATTCCTCTCTGACTTAGGGATAGAATGCATGATGAAAAATTTCCAGATTTCCAGATTAAGGGTCTATATGGAAAAGTTACTAACACTGACAGAGAATATAATTCCCCCTTTTTTCACTTATGTTATACAAGAAGCGAAATCCACCTAGCTGGGCCTGGCTCTCCAAAGGGAGAGCCTATCTGAGCCTCAACATCACCCAGACTGCTGTGAGTAACTGTCAAATTCTGGAGGGCCATCTTTAATTCACAACTGCAAAATATTTTCCTGTTATTTTTGAAATGCTGCCATTTATTCCCCCATGATTTAAGGATAGGGTGTGAGAAAGCAGGAGGCATGTCCTCACAGCGAAGAGGTGCCAAATTGCTGTGCCCACGAACATTTCTTCATGATGTGAATGTGTGGGGACCAGGTTTTAGGTCCACATAAACATACAAGGGTGTAGTTGCTGTCCATGAAAAGGTGAGAGAACAGATGGCCCATGTAAATAATTATAACGGTAAAGATAAAGGTTTCCTCTATCCATTCAAGTCTGGCAGAAGGCCCCATGACTAGTCCTCAGCTATACACATGATCTTTTAGGAGCCGTGCAGTCCTACCTAGAACAGAACATATTCCACATTTCTGGGCACGTAAACTACCCGAATACATATATTTTCAATGCATTGGTTCCTATTCAGGCTGAGTCCAAAGGGTAGTTAGAATGCATTAATAGTCTGATATCTGCTAGATCAGGGGTGTCAAACTCAATTTCATTGAGGGACATATCAGGGTTGTGTTTGACCTTGGGGGTGGCCAGGGGGGCATGGCCAATCAGCATCACTTGTGTGGTCCAGGGCGCCTGTGGTGGTCCAAGTGCACTGCCAGCAAAAATGGGCTCCCGAGCTCCATTTTTGACTGCAACAGCCTTCTACAACCCTCTGCCAGTGAAAACGGAGCTCAGGAGGGCTGCCCTCCCGAGCTCTGTTTTCACTAGCAGAAGCATCGTCCTTCGCTGTTTCCAGGGCGGCCCCGCAGGCCAGATCTGAGTACCCTGTGGGTCGGATCTGGCCCCTGGGCCTTCAATTTGACAACCCTGTGCTAGATGTTTTGGGTTTCATCTACAACTACCCCTTACGCATAGTCAAAATGTTTGGTAGGAATCCAATTGTCTATTCTTTATCTAATACCTGCACAGCTGCATTTGATTCAGTTTATTTCCTAGCATCTTCCTGCAAGTGGAAGCTCCCTTTTTTTGAGATGGGTTAATTGGGTGGGCTGATCCATTGATTATGACAGGAAGTGTCAGCTGTGCCTGATGCTGTGGATTGACAGGAGTGACTGGCCCAAAGTCACCCAGCTGACTTTCATGCCTAAGGCAGGACTAGAATTCACAGTGCCCTGTTTCTAGCCTGGTGCCTTAACTACTAGACCAAACTGGTTTTTATTCATTTGACTCAGATGACAAAGATAAGTACAGCTGGCTGCCAACCACAGATTGATGATGCTTCACTTCAAATTCTCCAATGAGCTCATCCAGCAACTTCATATGGATATGAAAAAAACATAAAAGTGAAATCTACAGGATCTTATTTCACAAGTGCCATGGCAACAAATAGAAATGATCACCCCCAAAGGCTAACTTTGGAGATTCGTTCCATAGATAAATGGTGGAACCACAACATCTCTATGCCTGGCTTCCACAAGATGTGTAGCTAGCAGTATCAAAAGACCCTACAAAATCAATATAGAAATATTGTTAATAATAATAATAATAAAAAGCAAATCCCAGTCCGCTCTCTCAACTGAGACCATCTAGGGCAGTGGTTGCCAACCAGTGGGCCAGGCACCACTGGTGGGCCATGAGAAACTTTTGGTGATCCGCAGAGAAATGTCCCCTCCCAAAACACCCTCCCCAAAGCAATTAATCCAGGCTGTACGGGAACACAAGGCTGCGCTGCCCACATGGCCCACCCACCCGCTGGCCCCTACCCTTCGTACGAGCGCAAACCTTACCTTGAGTAGAGCCATGCGTGCTGGAACTGGAAGGTGAGACCGATGGCAGGGGAGGGAAATCTGCCCGGGGTGTCTTGCTGACATTGGTGGAAAAGTCGGTCCCATACTCCAGAGCTACAATAGTCAGAGGACTGGCCTTTTGGTCATCCCAGAGCAGCTCCTCTAGTCCATGGCAGGCCGGTGCACCTGGGTGGAGGAGCAGTTGCTCCAGGATGACCAAAGGGCCAGTCCTGTGACTACTGCAGCTCTGGAATATGGGACCGACTTTCCCACCAATGTCAGCAAGCCATCGTCAGTCAAAAGGTTTATTAGTGGTCTGTGGGATTTACAATTATGAGTTTGGTGGTCCCTGAGATCCAAAAGGTTAGCGACCCCTGATGTAAATCACCCAAATAATAAGATATAAGTACCATTAACCTTAAAATATAGAAAGCTCCTTTAACACTTAAGTGTTAAAGTCTGTAATAAAGAACTTAAATCACCATAAAAAATAACTGAAAAAAGGATTGGATAATAACAGTAGAGAAACTAATCAGATAGTGCTGATCTGTATTTTTGGAATTATTGGGTCCCAAATAATCCACTCTCATTAATGAAACCATCTATATGATGAAAACACTTTTAACACATTCAAATTATTTTGTCTCTGGTGGCAACTTATATAAGGCAGATTCAAATTCAGTTTGAAATAAGGACAACAGATCATAGGAAAGATAATAATTTGTAGCAACAGGACAGCTGGCTAATGGTTAACATATTATATTTTAGATCTAATTGCACATACCTATTAAAGGAGAAGGAGTCCAACAGTGAAGCAATAGAAACACAATGTAATGGAATAAAACACTCATTTATTTTCTATGATCATCCTAAATAAAAACACTAGTTGCTAAGGGGAGGGGTGAGGAGGGGTGTGGAAGGGGGAAAATTGCTTAGGGTAAAGCACACATATTACATAGAAAAGCTCCCAGGTGTTTGACTTTGGCACCACTATCAGGAAAAAATTCCTTTGTGTAACTCTGAACAGTTGTTGCTAATCACTGTCAGGCATATTGGAATCAATGGACTCCAATGACATGGTTCACTATAAAACTGCCTCTTGCTGTACAGGGTGATAAAATGTTAGCTGAATATAAGAAGGCCTATACTTATTCTTGAACTTCAAGTGAATTGCCTTTTGACCACTCGCTTTAGAAAATTAAGCACAACAAGATTTAATTACAAAAAGGCAGCTGATTACTGAGTATTGTACATATTTTATTAAATCACATACAAGGAAGACATTGAACAAAAATGCTAGTGCAATTATTTATTTAGTGTATACATTTTCCCCTATCTGGATGATACTTAAACGTGTTAAGAAAATGTTTCACAAGGCAATCTAAAAAGGCAACTAAAACTGATGCTAAAATTAATATTAACTTCAAGGAACAGTAAAAGGTTTGGCAAAGGGTTTATCTAAACAGTGAGTGTCAAACTCACTGTTGCGTTATGCAATATATCGGGACTTTCCCCCCCTTCACTAAATCGGGTGTGGCCAGAGCATAACGCATCCAGCCTGTGGGCTGGGAATTTGACAGCCCTGTCCTAGGCAATAAGGTCAAAAATAATTCCCATTGCAACTATATTCCATAGCATGGAACCTGAATAGAAGTTCTTCTCCTGATATTGTAGAAAGATGGCAGAAGACCCTCTCCTACAGCAGATCTTATCAATTAGATAGTTCATAACAAGAAAGGTTGTCCCTTAAATAGCAGGTCCTAAGCTGTTTAAGGCTTTAAAAGCTACTATATTCTGTCAACACTTTAAAGAAATTCTAGTAGTCAACTGACAGTCACTACACTTATTTTATTATAGGCATCATATGATCCCTGGGGACTTGCACTTATCAGCAGGCTTGTTGTCATAGTATGCACTAATAACAATATCCAAAATCTGTTGAAAGGTATGTAGAAGATATTTCAGGAGTCAAGATGTGACACAGTCAAAATGTGGACAGCCATTACCAAATCCACCTGCCTCCTGAAAGGTGAGAGCTGACAATCCTGACAGCAAAAGCATTCCTCACCTCAGTGGCCACCTGCATATCTAATGACTGCTGGAGATCAAGGAACATTTTAGAGACCTAGAAAAAAACCAGCTGAACTCTCTGCTCAGTTTCCTCTTTACAAAAGTGTCTCCATCTTGTCTGGATTCAATTTAAATTTTCCCTAGGGGTGTCCTCACTGGGAGGGATGCAAGAAGATTGACATGATCTTATGATCCAAGCATCAATCTTTTTATAGTAAATCAATGTAGAACACATATACAAAATGTGTGGAGCTTGGAATAGGATGTTATGCCACCATATTGTAGATGTTGATTCCTCGTGCAGATACTTGGAGTTCTGTCTAATTCAAATCATTACATAATTTAGGCAATACATGAAGAAAACAGGTGGAACTTCAATTGCACAATTGTTCTTGCCATCTTAACTTTTTTTTTGTACCTATGAAAGCACTTGAAGGAATGCTGGCATTTGCATCAGTGGTGGGATTCAAAAATTTTTACTACTGGTTCTGTGGGTGTGGCTTGGTGGGCATGGTGTGGTGGGTGTGGCTTGGTGGGCGTGGTAGGGAAAGGATACTGTAAAATCTCCATTCCCTCCCCACCCCACTAACCTGCTTTCCAGTTCTGTTCTCCTGTGCAGGGCAACAAAAGAAGACGCAGCCAATCAGCTTGGACTCAGGAGGCAGACAATAGATGGGGACGGGGCCAGTCAGAGGTGGCATTTACCTGTTCTCTGAACTACTCAAAATTTCTGCTACCAGTTCTGCAGAACTGGTCAGTACCTGCTGAATACCACCTCTGTTCTTCATATGCTTTTAAGAAAAGTTTTCATATTAAGTTTTTGTATTAAGTTACAAAATCTATTCAATGTGAAGACATCATAATATTACAAGCTTAATATTTTCCATCATAAAATATGAGGTGAAAAGTTAGATTAAATGAAATGCTATTCATTTGTATTTACCATGTTCTTTATCGCCGGCTTTCCAAAATGCTAAATCAAATGATATAGTTAGAAATTGGATAAGTCCATGCAGGTGCAAATCAACTGCATGAATTCAAACAGCTGCATTTTTACCCCACGCGAATTAGGTTTTAATCACTGTCTCATTGCCATTCATGCAATAAACTATAACCTGCAAACTGAAAAGGAAAAGAAATTGATTTATCTGAAGGCAGGGGGGGTGTTAAAGGGGAAGAGATAAATTAAGGAAAACTATTAGAAATACAGTACCTTTCTACAGTATGCTCTAATTCAGAGGTGGTATTCATCAAGTTCTGACCAGTTCCGGAAAACCGATAGCGGAAATTTTGAGTAGTTTGGAGAACTGGCAAATACCATCTCTGACTTGCCCTGCCCCAATCTATTTTCTGCCTCCTGAGTCCCAGCTGATTGGCTGGGTCTTCTTTTGTTGCCCTGCACAGGAGAACAAAGCTGCAAAGCAGGTTAGTGGGTGGGGAGGGAATGGAGATTTTGCAGTAACCTTCCCCTGCCACACCCACCAAGCCATACCACGCCCACCAAGCCATGCCTACAGAACCTCACCACCGCCTTAATTGTTCTAGTATTTGTTTGTTTAACTGTCTTGCAGCTTTGGACTAATACAGTTACAACAAGTAAATGAACAATATTTCAAAAACATCTCATTCAGAAATGTTAAGCCCACAACCAAAAGCAAACCATTACTTATCAGATAAGGTATTTCTGTATGTGAGAGTGTGATGGCATTTGTATGTTTGTTTGTATTTTTGTGTTTCTCAAATCCAAAGTATTGCACAGCTGTCTACTAGAAGTTATTGTACAGAAATAGCTGAAAGGCCATGAATGCCGATGGTGCAGTTGATACAGTTGAAGCCAGAGGGGCAAGTGAGTAGAGTTGATAAAAACCTGGATAGCTTAATCAATTTCCCATCCTTAGGTTCAAGACTAGAATTGATTTTGCCGCTGATATCATGTTTTGTATGGAAAACAAGTTTAAGCAGACAGCACAATGATGTAAAGTACTGTTGTTCATAGGGCACAGATCTTGGGCTTTCTTGGAACTTCATAGGCACATTCATTTGACACCTCCCCAAAGGACATCTATTTCCCTAAATTACAATGGATCAAACATGGTGTGTGATGGGGGATGGGGCTTATGCTGAAGGAAAGCACAGGGATTAGCTGTTAACTTGCCAGTAGAAGAAAATTCATCTAATAAACCAAGATCAGCAACTACACTGTTTCTAGCACAGGAGTGTCCATCTTGGATGGCTGGGGAATTCTGGAAGTTGAAGTCCCCAACTCTTAAATTTGCCAAGGTTGGACATCCCAATTCTAGAGAAAGAATACTTGGATAGATGAAAAGCTTGAAAGCATTAACTCATCTGTCTCAAAGGTGCTTTTTTCAAAAGGTAACTGGGCTTCTTTTTCCCCTGAAGACATTTTGCTTGTCATCTAAGAAGCTTCTTTAGTTTTGACTGAATGATGGTGACTGGAAAGATTAATATTCCTTGCAGTCATCTGGTTGTTAGCACTCTTTCTGAGAGACATTGAGGCCACTTGGAGGTTTATCCTGTGCCCTCAGGATCACCTGAATAGTGTAAAAGGGTATGGAACCTTCTTGGAACTGCTGAAATGACTGTGTTGTAAACAGAAGATAGATGGTGTTGTATCCCTTCCCTTCTGTTGAGAGAGTGCTGTTCAGTCTTAATGTACATGGCCTCTTTTATTCTTTTTGGAAGAGTGCTAAATCTGTTGTCCAAGAATAGACTGACTGAGAGATTTTAGTAGCAGAGAACAAATACTGAATACAATAGAAAGGAGTTTGCCTGATGCACTGGAAAAAATTTCATCCCACCTGACTCATACACTCTTTCTCTGCTCCACTAGGAGAATCTATCCTCATCTGCTAACTTGGCTATTCTTAGACATAGGTTTGGTGCTATTTCAGTGGAGACCTGTGTTCAGAAACAGTCTAAATGACTGGTCATCAGAAATACACTAGTGATGGGTGAAACATTAAAAACTGAATTAAAGTTTCTGCCCACTTGCTTCCCATTGTCTTCTAAGCTCTACTACCAATACATACAACAACAATAGCACTTAGATTTATATACTGCTACATACTGCTTTATAGAACTTTCTAGGCCAGGGGTATCAAATTCACATTGTCACAGTGCCATCACATGACGTATCGGAACTTTTTGTCCCTTCGCTAAACTGGGCCTGGTTGTGGCCAGCACATGAGGCATCTGGCCCAAGGGCCAGGAGTTTGACAGCCCTGCCCTAGATGATATACAATGTCAGCATATTGTCCCCCGCAATCTGGGTCCCCATTTTACCAAACTTGGAAGGATGGAAATCTGAGTCAAATCCTCCTCAGGATTGAACTCCAGGCAGTGAGTCCAGTTTGCTTGCAGTGCTGCATTCTAAACACTGCGCCACCAGGTCATACCCTGTTCATTGATCTTTCCATGGCCAAATTCCATGTGGGGAAAAAAGTAGTCAACCCCTGTCCTATTGTTCCATATTAAATCTGTAAAGACAGCCTTGTCCCTGAAATCAGTAGAGTTTGGCCATCATGGAAGCCCAGTTTATGCCTGCACATTTTTCTGTCTGCTCAAAGAGAATACAAGAGAGATGCACATGAATGCAATCATGAGGAAGAACCTTTAGTGTCATCTTATTGTGATGAAGTTTTCTAGGGGAGACAAAAACAGACCTGCATTTGACAATCCTGAGATTGTACAGTGTCTACCATCTCACTTATTTTGGTGAATAAATGAGAAAAGAGTTCTGACAGTGTTTTGCCACCCATACCTAAAATTTCTCTATAAATGCTTTTTGTGTGATTCAAGCTTATCTCAGACGTGTGATACTCTTCAAATGACTTTGATTGTAAAGAGCAGAGAGATTTCATCTATTTTCCTCCCCTGAAAATAATGTAGAAGCTTCTGCTGATGGTTTGTAGTGGGGAACCTTTAGTTCAGCTCTTCCAATTAGAAAATAGCACTTTGATCAGTTCAGTTCATTTCCGAGTATCCATTTTGTTGATGAAGTGTGAGTGCTTCAAACAAATGGAAGTACAAGAAGTTTATTTATAACAGAATGGGAACGGCCCTGGCTTTTAGAAGCTGAAGGAAAGTTCATTCTTAATAATACAAATAACAATGGTTGAGGCTGGAGAGGGCGGAGCTGGTGTCATGGCAGTACAGCACACAATCTTGAAGTTCTAAGATCACCGCTGTTATTTCGGTTGCAGGACGGTTCCACCGGACCTAAACCATCCTGTAGAGACGGTGATTGAGGAGGGCACATCCTGTTGATCCCAGGGACATCACAAAGTCCCTGGTAGATCCAGAAGAAGCCCTTTATTCCCACAGCAGAGAGGCAGCCATTAAAGCTGCTGAAGCTGGAACAGCTCCAGAACGGAAGAAAGTTGGAAAGAAAGTGTGTCAGTTTGGTGAGATAAATTTCTGCTTATTATTTTCTGGAGAGAACACCCTAAAAGACTAAAAGTTAAATTTAAAAGTGAAGATAAAAGTGGTCAAGCGGTGAGATTAAGCACAAATTAAACCTGAAGGTGTTTTTCTTCTTTTTATTGGAACTTTGGATTTTTGTAAAAAAAATTCAATTTTTAAACTGGAGTGGTCTTTACTTTTCAACTTTTATTTTTTCCTTTTAAAATAACTCTTTGGAAAAGTTTTTTGTTTTGGTTTCTTCTTTTCAACAACTTTAGACTCTTTTTATTTTTTTATTCCTGGCTTAAATATTAGAGGGGAAGGGAAAGGAAAGGGAAATAAGTAGTGCTGCCACCTGGAGGCTTGGATACATTGTTTTTCTTTCTTTCTTTCTTGTTGATACATTTGGTGTTACATTCAAGGACTCAGTGTTTTCCATTGAAAAGATAGTGGGAAGAGCATGTAGATTGTTTATGTAGGTGCTCTTCTGTGGAACTACTGATAGCTGGAGTCTGGACTTGAAATTGAAAGAAAGAAGATTGAAGTGACCTTGAAAAGAGAACTGGAAATTTTGTTTTTTGATTTAATAAAGAGCCTCGAATATTTAGTGGCAGTGCTTTGCTTACTGACAGAATTGCATTTTCTCTATCCCTTGTTTTACTCCCCCAGTCGTATTTTTATATTTGGACTTGAGTCTTTTGATGCAGGAATAAGATTATTTTTTCCCCTCCCTCCTCCATTTGTTCTACCATTTTAGCAAGGGGAATATACAGATTTCTGTCTTTTTAAACTTTTTCCAATTTTTTTATTTTTTCATCTTTTCTCCATTTTTACATTCTTTTTTTCCTTTTCTTCTACATAATTGGAACCAATTGGATTAAGGTGTTAAAGTGCTTAAAGATTTTTTCCCTTCCCTTTTTTATTACTATGTTTTGCTTTTATTTTTTTTATTGGAGTGGCAGTTGGCTGCTCTTGCTTTTTCTTCTCAATTTTCCTATTAAGTATTCTAAGATGAGCAGA
>JANHFN010003321.1:119058-137827 GCA_032468175.1 Toxicocalamus goodenoughensis
AATAGTAATGCAGACTTAGTAAATAGTTTGACAGTGTTGAGGGAATTATTTGTTTAGCAGAGTGATGGCATTTGGGGAAAACTATTCTTGTGTCTAGTTCTGGTGTGCAGTGCTCTTTAGAGTTGTTTTGAGGGTAGGAGTTGAAGCAGTTTATGTCCAGATTCTACAAATCTGAAATGGTATATTTGAATTTCATTCATCTTATTCTTCGGGGAAACTAACTGGTTGTATTATAATAGGCATCAGGCAGAAAAAAAGAAAAGAGGAAAAATATCTAAAGCACATTTAAACAACAGGAGTATAGAAATACAAAACATCTATTGCAATTGTTGTGGAAGTAAATATAAGAATGAACAGGGTGGAATTATGAAACTGATACTTTAAAGTTTTGCTAAGAACCAGTGTCAAGTACTATATACCATGCTTCTCAGATGTCTGTTGAGGTAACAAACCATTCAAAATATTTGCCTCTCCCTAAAATAACTGTTTGCACAAGGCAATACAAAATAGAGAATTAAATGAAAGACATTACAATGAAGCCTAGACCTGTTTATGGACATTTAGATGTTGACAAGGAGAAAGAAGAAGTCAGAAGTGGCCCAGAATGAATATATATGGAACAGGACGACAGAAACAATAATGGTTCTGAAAGCAGAGAGATGGACACAGCATGTTTTTCTAATGAGAAGTGACCACCAATGCTTTCTAAAGGCTCCATGAAGAATGAAATAGATGGAAGAAGACAAAAAGAGACAGTTATGTGGGATGAATGTCAACACTCAGCATATCTGGTTAAGGATCAGGGTATGGAATGATTAGGTTGGTGTATTTCAAAGGAGTTTTTGTGCTTCTTTGCACACCTTATATATCAAGCAAGAAGACATCTCTCATCATAAAACTGTGTTACAAAAATGTTTCTGCCCCAAGCTGTGACCCAAGAGAAGCTTAGACAGTAGCTGCTCTGAATAGCCCAAGAGGCACAATAGTTAGAGGGTTAGGGAGTTGTGAAGGGATGCAAGGAATCCACATACAAATTCTTCTTCAGCACTGTTTATGGCCTTGGGCAAATCAGTATGTTTTATTCTAACCAAATCCTCCCGGAATCTGGGGCTTTTCAGATTTATTGGGATCATGGCCTATGCTGATTGGGCTGAAATGTGATCTTGAATTTCATGGATACTGAAACTCTACAGAACTTCAGTCTTACAAGGAAATTATCTTGACGAGTTTGTATCTAACACTATGGTCAAAGGTCAGATGCAGAAGCCTCTGCAGCAGCAAACTTCTGCAAATTATTTTATCAAATCCCTGTGAAAGCATAGCCTAAAATATAGGACATACAGGCTCAGTTTTCCATTTAGAACTGACTTTGGGCCTACAAAAGAGGAAGTATGACATGAATGCTCTTGTCTCCCATTACTATTTTCAACTAATATGCTTAGATCAAATGCATGGTTAGAAGTTCCTGACAATGAACACTTTCAATCAGAATAGAGCAGGAAGGTATCTTTGAGGTCTTCTCGTCCAGAAATATTTCACAAGAAGAGTTCTCTACTCCTCTACTCGTTGTAGAATACCTTATGCCACCAGACTTGAAATTCTAGAACTAGAAAACCTTGAATTACTCCAACTTCGGTCTGATCTAAGTATGGTATATAAAATCATACATTGCAATGACTTACCTGTCAAAGAATACTTCAGCTTCAACATAACAACAGAAGAGCATACAAACTCAAGGTTAACCACACCAAACTTGATTTCATGAAATACAACTTCAGCAACATAGTGGTCAATGTCTGGAATACTCTACCTAACTCTGTGGTTTCTTCCCCAAACGCCAAAAACTTTAACCTTAGACTGTCTACTACTGACCTCACCCCTTTCCTAAGAAGTTTGTAGGGGGCGTGCATAAGCGCACAAACTTGCCTACCGTCTCTGTCCTATTGTTTCTTTTATTTTTCTTATATGTACCCATTTCATGTATTCATAACTATGCGTATACTTATACCTATTATCTTTTAAGCAATTGATACATCAAACAAACAAATGAACAAATAAATAAATAAACAAACAAATAAATAAATATGTGTCTGGGATATTTACATCCAGAATATGGATGAATTTTTTTCAAAAGTTGCTCACATATAGTGTACAGTGTGATGCCTATAATTCTGGAATACTGCATCTATAGCTTCCTGAATAGCTAGCAATATCTAGTCAAGCTTTCAAGACATGATGGGAAATCATTGGAAAGTGTTTGTTTTTGTGTATGTGTGTGTGAGAAAGAGAGAGGAGGGATATTTGGGAAGAACGCAATGGCAAGAAGAAAAATGTAGACAATGTGAAATTCTTAAAACACTAGGGCAAATATATAAAAGCAATACATGATCTAAACCAGGGGTCTTAAACTTGAGTTCATTGAGGGCTGCATCAGGGTTGCATTTGACCTCTGGAGATTGGGTAGGTATGGCTAGGGTGGGTATGGCCAGCTGGACATACTCATGTTGGAGGCACCTCGAGTGGCCCAAGTATTCTGCAGCTCTCCTGAATTCTTATTTTTCTGGCAGAGGCACCACAGGCAGGTCCTTCACAGTTTCCAGGGCAGCCCCATGGGCCAGATTTAAGCTTTGAGTTTGATACCCCTGATCTAAACTATCATCAATGTCCAGGTTTCAAAAGATTTCACTATCTTTTTTAAAAGCTGTACTAAAGCAGGCCAGATAAGCATACATAAAATATATCTTAATATGAGCATTTACCAGAAGTACTCTAACTATTTCACTGGCTTTACACAATAAGTGTTACAAAGGTATGAGAACAAGGAACTAGCAACGTTCTCAAGGGAAAGGGTGGGCATGGAAAAACAAGTGTTGGTGTAAGATAAATGAGTAAGCATGTTCCATTTCCCCTTATCTCGTGTCTTATATGTATTATTCAATAGTATCAGTTTTAGCCCTTCCTGTACCAATTATGCCAACTGTATAACTCTGTATAACTCATTTTTTGGTAAAAAGACACTCAAGTACCACCCTGTATATCCTGGTGTCATCTTGGTGTCATGTAAGGTATAAAAGGCTGCACCCAAGAAGAGGGAGAGGTTCAGAATTTGCCATGTGAATGCTCTGAACCATTTGCGCAAATAAACCTATGTTCTCCAACCTTTCGTGGTCTTGTGTCCCAATTCTTGGAAGCATGATTTTCCGCAAGTACTAGTTTTTAGAAGACAGCCAGTTTGGTGTAGTGGTTAAAGTACTTTGTAGAAACCAGAAGTGTCTTACACACAAAGCCAACTATTTTGAGTAAGTCAGTCTCTCTCATCTCTAGGAAGGAAGGAAGGGAGGGAGGGCAAACCACTTTAAAAATCTTATCGAGAAATCTGCAAGACTTGACTTGATTTGAAGATATATGTATACACAATTGAAAAAAGTTGAAGTCTAAGTTCAAAAAGACTAAATAATGTCTGCTAAGACAATGCTGCAGATAACACAAATTCTTGAAGAACACTAGGTGGACAAGCCAATAACACATCTGCAGTACACTTATCTGGAAATATAACTGTATGAAAATTGTGGCGTATCTTACAAGAACATTAGGACTGCAGGTATAATGTTAACACCTACCGTATGACAGTGTTTTCTTTTTTTGATCCAAAAAGTGAAATTATCCAAGGCACCACAAAGAATTCAAGACATAGAGAAATCACTCAATGACTCTTAAAATAGATGCCCAATATAATCTTGTATTTTAATTGAAAGGACCTGAGACATATCACCAAGTCCAAGTTCAGTTTAAAAGGGTGTTTCCATCATTTTCCCTTCATAGCAAACATCATATGAGGGAGACTGAGTTGAGAGATTTTAAATGTTCCAAAATCACCTGTTGAGTTTTTAAAGATGAAGATGGACTTGAAACTAGGTTCCTTTCATTTACTCTAATATTTTCATCAATGCATGTTGGCCCTCTTACAAATAGGCCATCTAGACTAGTAGTCTAGCATTGTAATGAGTCATTTGATCCTTCAATGGTATTTTTTGTTTTCTAGACATATCATGACCCTTATACATTAAGTATATTAGCTTTTTTCCCCACTAATCAATAAAGAGAGCATCCAAAGAAATGTTTAATTGTTTTTACTTTCTTTCCTTCTTTGCAAACAAACTTTGGAATTCAACAAAACCATTATTTCAGATCATTTAGCTCAGAGCAAAAGAGATCGGAAATATTCCATCATCTATTTCCTTTTAGTTCTCTTTTATGAAGTTTAATCTACAGCTCACTTCCTTTTTTGAAAGTAGCAGTTAGTTTTCATAGTAATAGCCAGCCTGGAATGATAGCTACTATTTTTGTTGAATACAATCCCATTTAGAATCAAAATAACCCTTTGATATCATTTTTGGGTGTTCTTTTTTGAAATAAATGCTGTGTTTGTGCTTTATTTTATAACCATTAGCAACTTCATCTTAGGAAAAGTTCTGTGCCTTCTGGAAGGACAACATAACCTCAAGGCATCTATTGAACTGTTTGTAAAGGTAAAAGGGGGAAAAATCATTAGAGCTCTGGATGACATATAGTGTATAAATGAGTTTCAAATTTCATTATATGCAAGCTGTTTTCTGTAACATCCCACGCAAAATGTACATTGAAATAACACTTGCAAATTAAAATCTGTTATTACAGTACAATCTTTAGTGAGACCCCAAGAAAATATGGATATGGGTATACTCTAATATAAATGGAAACATAAAACCAGAGAACATATTTATGTCTTGTTGAAGCTGGAAATTATTAATCTACAACTACTGGAATGTTCATGTAAAGTAATTTTAATCAACTAATTGATTCATTCTGTTTGGATTGAAACATTTGAACCCCAAATACCAAAAGTTGCATTAACATTGCCATTATCATCAACTAGAAAGCTTCCCTTGTGGCTTTCCTTTTTCTAAAAGATTGGTAGTCAGGTAGCAATGTCTCTTTTATTGCCAAATCTTGTACTATCCATTGCTAACAATATTTCCTTCCTTCCTCCCCCACCCTCGCCCTGCTCTCTGTTCTGCTCTACTTTTTCTTCTATCTCTTCTATTTGGCAAATGGGATCTAAAATACAGTACATCCATACTGTCTGATCATACAGGAGAAGGGAAACTAAGAGATTTATAATCTCTAGGATAACTAAGCTCTCTACCATTTATAATCTTGAAATGTAAAGTAAAAGGAAACCTTAGTTTTTCTCCAAATGATGATTTAATTTACAGAATTCTGACATTACTGTTTTGCTTTGTTTTGTTTTCTTTTTCTTTTTCACTCTGAAATATTACAATTATTCTCAAATTATTCATCTCTTTATTGTTAGCCCCTTTAGAAAAGTGGGGAAAACCATTTGAAATAATGAAATAAAATACAACAAAAGGGAACACATTTTCATTTTAATCAATAATTATATACTGTATTTCATCATTTGAAAATGTTAAAAGTAACCATCATTTTGTAACCAAGCTATTATATAATTCAATTGCATTTGCCAAGGGTTATAATGGATCAGTATGAAAGTTTGCTCATTTTATTTTAAATAAGTACTTAAACTTTCCTTAAACTAAAAAGAATATCATTAAATTAGTACTTTTGTCCTTCATACTAATCTATTTAAGCTGCAACTAGATCAAAATTGTTCTAGTTCATATTAGCATTGAGAGGCTTTTAAAGTCGATATTCTTTCCCACAATGAAGAACAACTATTGCTCATTAATGGTAGAAATATTTACAGAAATCTGGGTTTTATACTTGTATTTATATTTGAAATCCTAAACAGTTGTCAGTCCTTGTAATGGTGATATTCAATTTCAGTAGATATTTTGGCTTTGCTTAAGTTAAAAGTGACCAGTAGGAATTTTTGATCAGTAAATGCAGTTTTAGACAATAAGAGAGATAGCATAGATCAAAGGTATCAAACTCATGTCATCACAGCAGTTTCATGTTATGAATTGGGACTTCATCCCCCTTTGCTAAACCAGATGTGGCCAGAGTGTGACAGCCCTGGCATAGATCAATGTGAGACTCAGATTCCCAAATGAATAGAGGACATTCAGTGTTATCAAATGTGTTTATATACATACACATTAGGATAGGGTAGGGTAGGGTAGGGTAGGGTAGATTGAATCTGGCAAGATTCTGTCTATTTGGTGTTTACAAATGAAGAACTGAACTTTGGCTGGATTGTTTTATGTCATTGTTGGGCTAGGTCTATCATTCAGGAAAGCAAGAGAATTCTGAATAATTTCCACAGAGAACAGCAAGTGGGATGGTATATTCCTATAATTATAGCATTAACATAAAGTCATACTCAAAGAAACATGTGCAATGTGGCTTCAAGATTCACAGATAAACATTCCTCTCTCAAAAAGAAGCAGAAAAACAATCAAAGCATTTTAGAAAACATAATCAAATGAAATAACGACTGTTTACTTGAATGAGCTGTAGTGCCAGAGCAGATGTTTATTGGTTTAATTTGAACTTAGCACTGTGAAGCCTGTCCTGAACTGTGAAAGTTTTTGTTTTGAATTGTCACTCCTCTTAGCCACCTTTCTATCAACATGATGCATTTATTTTCATAATGGCAGATTGCAATCTTGATGTTTATCTTCTTTGACCTTATGATTGTTTCAAAATGGTACATCAGTGTTTTATCTCATGGAAACATCTGTTATACCATATGTAGAAGAATGATCATGGCTTTTGTGTGAGTTTATTCAGAGAAAGTCTAATTTTCACCTGTACATATAGATATACATGGAGGGAAAGAGGAAAAGGAAAAAGAAGTGGAAGAAAAAGAGTTAATGTGATGAAGTAACTCAATTTTGGCCTAGAATTTTATAGCACCCATCTTGTAACTCTTCATAAAGGTCTATATCAAGGCTATCAAACTCGTGGCCCATGGGCCCGATGTATTATGTGCTGACCATGCCCACGCCCAGTTTAGGGAAGGGGGGAAAGGTTGTGATATGTCACATGACACTGCTGTGACGACATGAGTTTGATACCCCCGGTCTATACAGTCAAGACAAAATTTTTGCAAAATATTTAATTCACACCTTTCAAATTACAACCAATCAACCTCTCAACTTATTTACCTACCTACCTACCTGTGTATGTGTGTGTGAGCATGGATGCCTTCAAATCAATTTTTGACCAAATCCCTGGATTATTCTTGGCAAGTTTTTTTTATTTTCCTTTTTTTTCCCTAGGATTAACAGGAGGGACTGGTCCAAGGTCACCCTGGTGTATTTGTGCCTAAGGGGCAACTGCAACTCACAGTCTCTCAGTGTTTAGGCTGATGCCTTTAACCACTACACCAGACTGGCTCTCTAATAAATATAATCTTCAGTGAATTAAAAACATTCAGCTGCCAAATACAGATCCCCCTAACACTGTGTAGCCCATGATGTGCAGCATGAACAAAGGAGAGAGTATAACTATAGCTGGTTGCAATTCCAGTTAGGAAAAAGACTGATTGCTAGATTCTGCTCCTTAGAGATGGAAAAATGGAACTCTGCCTTAGACTTTCCAGCATATGCCTACAATTGCATTTCAAGTCAGTATAACCTTATTGCAGAAATGGCTTACTTTAAATTGAATGGAATAACCTGATTTCAGAAAATATTTGCTTTCAGTGGAAAAGCTCAGATTCAATGAATGGACACAATGTGTCAATGGCTGTGCAGTTGTAACCCTTTGTTTGTACAATGCATCCAGATTTCAGTCAACAAAAACTTGACGTACCTATCTCCTATTATTTTAACAATCTTTAACTATATCATAAAAATGTGCACACATCATAGTTTTTCTCATATATTTTTTTAGGCTTCCCATCTTACCTCAAGGTAACTCTGGGTGGCTCACAATTATAAAAAGAGTAAAAACTATACAAATTAAAAACAGAAATAAGTTATTACAAAATCTAAATACCTTGACCGAATTCAAAGATGAAGAGGGAAGGAGCAGCATAGGGGCAGGTGGGATTCATTGTTAATTGATCAAATCCAAAGTAATACTCCCCAACATAGTTTGAAAGAATCAAGAATGACTTCATTTGGGTTTCTCCTACTATATTGTATAAATATTATTGATTTATTTGGTACATTGAAATAATTTATTAAAAACTTGCAAATATCAAGAATTGCAATTAGTTAAGACAGCCATTGCAAAGCAAAGCAAAACAGTACGTTACCAAGATGTCAAATATCAAATCTCTCTGAAAACCATTACAAATGCAGCCTCTTTTCTTTATTTAGGCTTAAAACCCTTTTTACTGGCAGCAGGAAAGATGAATTTCAGACATGTATTTTGAAGCATTTACTAATCCTTTGACCTAATAGGGAAAAGACGTATTTAAAAATTCACCCAAATAATTTTCCAGCTATGTTTGTATAATTTCTCTGATAGATACAGTATTTATTGCATTTTGTCCCAAGTGTCAATACATGATTTTAAGTTCTCTATTTATAGATGAGCAAATCTATAGTTAACAGTTCTAATCCAACATAAATATTCTGGTTGAAACAGGATTTCCCTGGTGTAACAGATGCTATAGCTCAGTAAAACTCAGTAATAGAACAGAATAGAATTCTTTATTTGCCAAGTGTGATTGGATACCCAAGGAATTTATCTTGGTGCAAATGCTCTCAGTATACATAAAAGAAAAGATACATTCATCAAGAGTCAAGAATCATAAGGTACAACACTTAATAATAGTCATAGGGTACAATAAGCAATCAAATCATACTAGGAAACAGTCAGTATAAATCGTAAGGATACAAGTGACAAAGTTACAGTTGCACAGTCACAAGTAGGAGGGGATGGGTGATAAGGAGTGATGACAAGATTGATAGTAATAGTAATGCAGACTATAAATAGTTGGACAGTGTTGAGGGAATTATTTGTTTAGCAGAGTGATGGCGTTCGGGAAAAAACTCCTTGTGTCTAGTTATTCTGGTGTACAGTAGTCTATAGCATCGTAGCTACTTATTCTGGCAACTGGTGCAGCTACTTTGCCTGATATTGCTGTGGACGGCCTCTTTCCTGCCCCTCCAACAAAACTTAGCTGTTTTTTGACTTCAGACGCCAAATGAACATGAACATTATATCTTGCTGCTCAACAGTGGATGTAGTATAGGTGGGAACTGGTGTGAATGTTTGCTAGGTTGTGTGTGGGGTTCCCTTTCCCCGACATCTCTACTAAGACAAGACAATTTCTGGATTAGTGTTCTCAGACAAAAACAGGGTTGAATACAGACACTTCTAATGGTGTTAAACCTGCACGGTAGGAAAACGTCACATATCCTTGGTTTTGCGTACAGCTCTAGTGACACTTTGCTCTGAAAAGAGCACAGAGATGTGAACTCCTTCTCCCACACTTCACAGTCTGGGCATTTGCATTTCCCCCCTCTCTGCTAGATATCTATGGAATCGTTCTGCTTGTTGCCCCGGCAACAGTATGCTTTAAAATATAGCAATTTTTATCTTTCTGTAACTGTGCCTGATCACCGCTTGTATCAAAAGCCTAATTCCTGATCACAGCAGAGTTTCAGGAGTTTTCAATGTTATTCACACAGCCTGAGATTTTGCTCATGGGAATTGAAACTGGCTGGGTTGGAATTCAAGAGCACCATCAGAATCAGAGAATCAGGTTGTAAGCTGCAAAGGATGATGTATTTTAAGTCTGTTGAATCGCAAAGGCATTCACATTATAGAAATAAGGTTTGTTTCTGAATTTCTAATGGGGGAGGGGTGTCAATTGTGACTGGAAGAAACAGGAGTTTGTCAAGAAAGTCAAGATGGAGTCCACAGTCAATAAACTTTAATCAGAAGATAGATGGCATCTACAGAGAGGGAAGTCAAAAAAGGAAAAATGGTGGCCAAGACCACTTAAGCAACTTCCCATCAGGAGATAGACAGAGTGTCCATGGAAGAATATCAAAAGACTGAACAACCCATGACCAAAGCCTCAGCTCTTTTAATGTGTGTTATGTTTGCAACGTATGAAAAAAGGGGTAAGGCTTCAATCATACAATTTCAGCTGCCATGTTGATTTTTTTTCCTTAAGAAAGACTGAAAGTATTATAAGGAGGTGAGAAAGAGGAGATTATAAGAGATGGATATGAGGGAGGGAATAATTTTTCTAATATTACTTTCCTGGGAAAAAATAATAATTAAATGTTTTTTATTGGACTCACTGATCCTCCTGAAACACTTTAGATCAGGTGTATTCAACCGTGGCCTGCAGACTACATCTGGCCCTGGACACCTAGTAATGTGGCCACATAAAGTCGTAAACGTTTAATATTATTATGTGATTTACATACGTTAATTAAATTATACATTTTATACGTGGCTCATGACAATTCCTCTTCACTTAATGCGGCCCAGGTAAGCCAAAAGACTATGCTTTATATGCATGATGGTGAACCTATGCCATGCATGCTGGAAGTAGCAGGCAAAGTCATCTCTCTGGGCATGCCAGCTGTTGCCCATTGCTCTTCTCGGTTTTGGCACAGGCATGCGCGCTGGCCATCTGGTCTTTGTGCATACGGGAGCACCAGAAACTGGAGAAGCTCCCCAGAGAGCATGTGTGCGCCGGCCAGCTGGTCTTCATGCACGTATGCGTGTTAGAAACCAAAAGATCAGGTGGCTGGCATGCATGCACATGCTGGGAAGCTTCCAGTTTTCAGCGCTACTGCATGAGCGCATCAGGGAGCTGCTCTTCCAGTTTCCGGCACACTCGGTGCAGAAAAGGTTAGCCACCACTCTTTAGATCAATCTTCCAATATGATTCCTTATAGATATGTTACATTTCAGTGTCAGAATTCTTAAGCAGCATCTTGGTTTGGATGCTGTGCACCTCGAGGGCTCTTAAATTGGAGAAAACTTAAATCAGTGATGGTGAACCTTTTTGGGCTCCTGTACCAAAAATTGTGCACACGCTCGCATATGCGCGCTCACGTGCCAGCACCCAGAAGGCAATGCATGCCCCTCCATGCCCCTTGCGCATGTGCACGCAATCCCCAGCCCCTTTACCTGCACTGAGCTTCCCAGCTGATTTTCGGCTGGTTTGAGGCCTTTTTCAGCCTCCAAGGCTTCAGGAAAGCCTCGTTTCGTTATTTCGTATAGGAAGTGATGAAACGGGCCTATTTTTCAGGCTGCAGAGGCTTTCCTGAAGCCTAGGAGGCCGAAAAAGACCTCAAACCATCTGAAAATCCGTTGGGAGGCGCACAAATGTGCAGTGAGGTAAGTCTGCCTGTGGCTTGCATACTTCCCACAAATGGCTCTGTGTGCCACCTGTGGCGCGCGTGCCATAGGTTCGCCATCACGGACCTAGATGAATTCAGTTGCTTTTAAGGATTTTATGATCTATAGTCCAGGCTCCAGGGCCCCTCATTCCAGCCCAACTTTTCTAAAGCCAGAAGACTCAAAATCTGTCCTAATCTTTGAAATTAGCATTGAGAACACCAGCAATCATATAATCAAACACCTTGGCAATCATATAATCCAACACATTAAAAAGATTACAGAGAGAATGAAGCCAAGAACAGGGAATTTTATTGTGGCAAAATGGAGAAAAAGAAACATTGGAAATAAAGTAAAGGAAATAGCTACATATATGTTTACAGAAAAGCCAGTCTGACCTATATAGCTATAGTTTATCAATTTATGTAAAAATATTCCAGTAAATGTACAGAATTTCTTTCAAGAAATCTGTACTGAATGAATAGAAATCTTTAGAGACCACATTTGGTTTTCTCATTTGGATAATTCCAGGAACTAAAAGAATGTCCCATATTTTGAAATTAGCAAAACCAGACTCTTTAAAAATGATAAAATTGAACTTGGACTAAGCATGAGAAAAGCACCAACTCTGCAACAAACCAAACATTTGCTTACATAATTTTTATTGTTTTGAATGGTTCTATACTTCCATAGCAAAATGGAAGTTCATTTAGTTCTGATTTATTAGATCGTTTAAAAACATGGTATTATACTTTGATGTTTGTTAGTCAGATAATTGAGTTATAGTCAGAATAGTCATAAGTTGACTAAAAATAGACCCTAAAGTCCAATGATTATAACAGAATTTACCTAAACATGATTAATCCCAACCCACCAATCCCAGAATATTGAAAAGGACATCTTTTTAGGAATCTTTTCCAAAACAATATGATGATTCTGTTGACAGACTTCAGAATAGGTGAGACAATCACAAGGCATGTATCTCATTTGAAAAGCATTCAGAATGAGTTGGCACTCTACTGCTTCTTTGGGAGTAGAATATATATATAAAACAAAAAAGTAGAGATTGTGTCATTTGCAAATGGATATTATTTTAATATAGTCTTCTGGATGATTTAATCCAGTGGCTTGATGGAAGCTATTTGTGCTTGAAGAAATGCAGGATACCTCCTGCTCAATAAATCATCATTGAAGTCAACAATACTAGGTAATTTTTGTCCAGTTTCCAACCTCCCCTTTGTGGGAGAAGGCTGTAGAGAAAGAGGTCAGGCTGCAGCTTCAGAAGGCCTTTGAGGAAATTGATTATTTTGAGGCTTTCCAGTTAGGATTCAGCCCTGACTACCACTAAGATAATATTGAAGACACTTGCAAATAACTTCTGGAGGGTTTGGGATTATAGTGATACATCCATTCTGGCCTCCTTGATCTCTATGTGGCTTTCAGAATCAACGTTGCCTTCTGGATCAGCTAAGGGGGACAGAATGGGAGGTACAGTGGTGATTCTCCTTCTCTGAGTCCAGTTCCATTTGGTGTTGGTAACTGGGAGAACTCAAGCCCTTGATCTGTGATTTGTGGAGTTTTGCAGGGCTGTAAATTCTCTCCACTCCTATTTAACACCCCCTAACATGGGTCATGATGTTGATGATACTCTGATGTACATCTCCATCCCTGGTCTATCAAGGGTTGCTGTCAAAGTTCTTTCTCAGTGCTGGGTGAGGAGAAAGAGACTCAATTCTAGTAAAACTGAGAGGTTGTGAGTTTTAGGGTTTCCTACATAATATTGGGGACCATTCTTTAGTTTTGAATGATGTGATACTCCCCAGTCAAAAATGGTATATCTTCTGTACTCTCAACCTTTGTTTGATCAGATGGCATTTGTGATCAGGGGAGTTTTTGCACAAGTTAATTTCATGCACCAACTGTACCCATTCCTAGAGTGGGATTTGTTGCTCACTGTCACTTATAACTTAGTCACACTTCATTTGGATTATTGCAATATACTTTACATAGGGATGTCCTTAAAGATCACTTGTAAATGCCAACCAATCCAGAATGCCCCAGCACCCTTGTTACATGACTATTTTGGGAACTGTACTGGCACACTAGGTTTCTGGGTGCAATTCAAAATGCTGGTCATTATTTTTAAAGTCTTACAGGACCGTTAGTCTTCCTTCTATCAGGAAATGTGCTTTCTTTGTTGCTCTTATTGAAAGAGCTTACATCTCTGTTAGGTTTTTGAAAGGCACTAAAGACCTGGCTGTTCCCATGGGTATTGTGTTAACCTGTTGAGTGAGTCCAACTCTGACATATATTTTTAAAGGAGATGTTTTATAGAAAAGAATACTAGTTCTCAGTTGCTATTTGTTTTGCTTCCATCTTTCATCTTAGTTTTTTAATTTGATGTAAACTGCCCAAATTTGCAGTATTTTGATTTGGGCAGCCATATAATTAGAAGCATACTTTTTAAAATGACCTGTAATCCCTTTATTTGAGGCATAATCCAGGTGAATGCCTTTATTTTCTCTTTGTGCTCTGTTAGAGAAACATCTATTGCTGTTGTTGAACTCTCAACCTTCTGAGTGGCAGATGAGTGTCTTCTAATGCAAATACTATCTGGCAGTAAATCCAGTGCAAGTCAGATCCATACCAGACCATCAATCCAAGGAATATCTTAATTTAAAATTGCTGAGAGATCTAGCAAGTAATTTTATTGAACTTTCCATTCCGCTTGCAAGTCATCAAGTCATAAAATCAAAATGCCTTCTAATTCTATGCTTGGGCAGAAAGCCAGGCTGAAATAGATATCAGCAATTAGTGTCTTCCAGCACTCATAGCATGATGTGAAAAAAGTACTTCCTTTAGTTATTTGAGAACTTTTTTTTCTGTCTGCTTCTTCGGTTGATTCCAAATCAGAAGTAGAAATGGAAGAATCTATCATAGATAACTAGGACCTTACATATTCAGGTTCTTTCAAGCTGAAGCCATCCATTCACAAAACAAATATCTTCCCTGATTAATCAAAACATAATATAATATAGAATGAAGCATTGTTGACTTTGCAGTAAAAGCTTTGCAGAGGATATGGACTGAGTGCAACAGTGCAACTGCTCTCTGTTTTTGAATTCAATAGAGCTTTAAAATAAACACCTGCTATTACTAGAAAATTGCCCTCTATGATAGGTGTACTTATCTGGATTCTCAACATGCAGACATTCTGCTAAATGATAGAAAAGACATACTGAAAATCCTAAAACTTTGCCCTCAATTATTGCAATCTGGATTTCCTCTGCCCAGATATGGTTACCCTACCTCTAAAAAGACAGTTAAACAGGAACAACTTTTTTGACAGTCATTCCCTTAGAGTTTGACTCTTTGAGTTTGAGACTTGGCATAGTTCTGTCTCTGGGATCTAAAAAGGGCAATTACAACATAATTATTTAAAGCAAATATAAGAAATTAGGTAAATTAGTAACTGGGACAATCTGTGGTAGCCAACTGAGTCTAACAATTGCAAAGAAAATGGGTTTACCTAAAAAACTGATTTTTGCAAATGCTAACACTGGCTCTGAATATAACTTGCTATCTAGCATTTTTTCCTCTTCTATTTTAATGACTGGTAACACTGATTCTTCTGTCAGGTTTCTTGACATCAAACTCAGTATATTTGGTCTGGTTGTGTCCAGATGAAAGAGAAATTGAGAAAAACAAGCATTGCAAATTTGCCCAATGAAGGGCTTTATTCTTAAATTTGGGCAAAGGATAGAAGGCTGGAAAGGGAAATTTCAGTAGGGCAGGGCAAAGTCCTATAGTCATCTTCAAAGACACAGCACTTAGCCAGCCTATAAAACTAAGCATGGTTGGACCTGCCAAAGATGTAGGCTAAAGTGAGAAATAAAAATAATGTCTGGAAGAAGGCAATAGCAAACCACTACAATATTGTTGGTAGAAAACTATATGGATATTTCTACAAAATCAAAGTTTGGCTCAACTTAAGGCAGTCTTTTCTTAAAGAGCAGGAAATAGGTACTTGGTAAGGACATATTATTTGAGCTTTAATAAAACAAGCACCCTTACTTTCCATAGAACATATGGCAGATGGTTCAGCTAGCAGCTGAGAACCATCTTCCTTCAAAGCACTCTCCACAATACACAGATTACCACAATGTAGTGTACGCTACTATAGAGAGCAGGTGTCTAGCTCCTTCACAGAAACCAGTTGAGCAGACAGAGTCAAATTAGAAATAGAGCACAATGGGAGGAAGTGGCATTACAACAATATGGCAATGTGGAAGTGACAGCTGTGGACACAGCCCTCGTAGCTACTTCCCTGCACCATGCTTCATGCTAGGCTCCAGCTCAGACCACAGAATTTGCTCTTTGGACTGCTAGCCAAGGGACTGAGAGGGAAATCATTGGTGTTTGCTTCTTTCTCCCGCAGAATTTGAGGAACGCCTCTTCGTGAAATACCAAAGAGCCAGATTGGCAGTTCTAGATTGATGTTGTTTTCTTCTTTAGCACAAGGGTGAACAATTACCTCTGGGCCTTGGCTGTGAAATCTTAAAAAAACAAAATCAAACAGGTTGTAAGGTCTGATGTGAGACATCACATTCTCACAAGTTTTTTAGGGTTGTGCAAAATCTTGTATGATCACCTGAGTGCTCTGGCATTTGAAAACCTGCATTGCAAACAGAGATTTTTGAATTTACAGTGGTTCCATCCCCAAAAATAGTTTTCTTACTTAATAAGGGTGGTTTCCTAAGTTCAGTAGTGAAGAATATGCTTTACATACAAAGGAAATCTGGTTAAAATCTCAAATGTCGCATCTGGAGAATTCTACAATCAGAGATGCTAGAGAAGTCAGAAATGAATCTAATATTTACAGGAAGTAGTGGTAGGCAATTTCATTTTCTCCCCAAATTGTATTTCCAAATAGTGTTACTTAGCCAGTACCTAGCATGATACAGAACAGAGGTAGTATTCAGCAGGTTCTGACTAGTTCTGGAGAACTGGTAGTGGAAATTTTGAGTAGTTCGTAATACCACCTCTGACTGGCCCCGCCTCCATCTATTCTCTGCCTCCTGAGTCCCAGCTGATCGGCTGGGTCTTCTTTTGCTGCCCTGCACAGGAGAATGGAGCTGGAAAGCAGGTTAGTGGGATGGGGAGAAAATGGGGATTTTACAGTATCCTTCCCCTGCCATGCCCACCAAGCCACACCTACAGAACCAGCAGTAAAAAAAATGAATCCCACCACTGATACAGAAGATTTTTTTAAAGGTACATTGGATCAGAATTACCAATGATAAATTAGATGCCTATGAAGCATCCACAGTGAAATATGAAGACATAGTTTCTCAACAATGGATGTTCAGTGAATACTGCCAACCTTCCTCCTCCCCGTTCTACCTCCTTGACTGAACTTGTGTTCTTATCTACCATAAGTGCATCATTACCCTTCAAATCTGTCCTCTACTTGGCCGTGGGAGAATATGGTAAATCAAGGCTGTTTCTCATTTCAAAGATCTTTATTGCATTGTAACCTAAAATTCTTAGAATCATAGGTAGGGCTGAAAAAAACCCTGGAGGTATCCTAGTCAAATTTCCTGCCCAGGGTAAGAGACCTTATTAAATCCTGGGCAAAAGGCTGTCCAGTCTTTTTTGAAGGCCTCCAGTTATGGAGCACCCAAACTCCGGGAGGCAAGGTGTTCCACAGATTGTTCTTACTGTCAGGAAATTAGTTCCAAATTGGATCTGTCTTTAATAAGTTTCCATCCATTACTTTTTGTCCTGCCCCAAATGCTTTGAACAATAACTCAACCTCCTTTTCCTGTGACAGCCCCTCAAGTACTGGAAGATAGTTATCCTATTACCCCTAATCCTTCTCTTTATTAGGCTAAACATACCTTATTTCCTTAACTGTTGATCATATAGTTTAGCTTGTAGAATCCATCATCTTTTTTTGTTCTTTGCACTCTTTCTAGGGTCTTAGCAATTTTTTTTGTATCAGATCAGGATACAGCATGCCAAGTGTGGCCTCTCTACTTCAGTACAGAGCATACTATCACTTCTCATGATCTTGATACTATTCCTCTATTGATGCAGCCTAGAACTGCACTGGGTTTTTTGGTAGTTGCAGCACACTGCTAGCTCATATCATCTCAAACAACAGAATAAGCACATCTGAAATTTTCCAGCATAAGTTCTTCTATTATGTCTAACTTCCTGTTTCCCAAGCTTGTAAAATCCCATTGCTTGATGCGGATCATATATCCAACAGCAGGATGCTGAGATAATACATTTGGAAAATATGCACTGAAACCTATTTCCATGGGGAACAAAACTTGAGGGAAAAAAGCTGAGGAAATTTTTTTTTTTTTAGCAATGGTGAGGGTTTCAATTTCTGGTTCTAATTACAAGAATTATTATGACCTTCCTTATTCCGGCATCTCCCAGCAATTATCCCATTATCCTCTCTAGCAAAGGCTGTCCCCAAATAAGTTCATGGTTATGATTTAGTAGAGTTCTCATTCAAGGCACAAATGACAGGCTCAAATGATCTTACTTTGTATACATTATGCAAAGACCTAGCTCTCTGTAGCAGACTCTTATGCTGGGACAGGTGAAAGGAAACAGAAGAGGACGACTAACAGCAAGGTAGATGGACTCAGTTACAGTGGTTTTGAGTGAGTTATTGAAAATGATGAAGAGCAGGTTAAATCATAGGCAGATAATCATGGCGAAAATTTAACTATGGTTATTAAAAGTCAACAACTTGATGGCACATCCTCCTCCTCCTCATCATTTATCATCAAACACATGGTAAATCAATTCAACTTGTATTATCCACTGGTTTATGCAATATATCTTTTAAGAAACATAGAAATCTGTTTTTTTTTCTTTTTCCAAGTCATCTTTGCTCAATTTCTCTTTCAAATGTATGCAAGAAAACAACCAAGCTCAGAGAACACCAGACTCCCACAGTTCAACCCTGAACTACAAATATTCTCCTCTATTAGAACTATCAACAATAAGACTTATGTTTTCAAACTCAGTCTTTTTCACCTCTTTCTAGAAAGAAGCAATTGTTCCTTTGGGCCTGTTGTTTAAGAAAGATGAACTGTGAAAATAGTAGCATGGAAACACCTCAAAGTTGCAGTTAGTGAAGTATAATTTTAAATGGAACCTGACGGACACATTCTGGAATAGGCTTCCAAGGCACCACACGCATGCCATTTCAAACAAACCGGAGTCACTGTAACATCTATTCTCATATTTTTTTGGGAAAAATGTATCCAACACAATATATTTCTTTTTTATAATTGCTACCTATATAGGAACTATTATGATCCATAGACTGCATACAACTCTTTCAACTTCGCATCTCTTACCAAAAGTGGGGAATCCTTTGTGGAAATGGGGCAGAGGTGGTATTCAGCAGGTTCTGACCAGTTCTGGAGAACCGGTAGCGGAAATTTTGAGTAGTTTGGAGAAC
>JANHFN010003322.1:4878-15646 GCA_032468175.1 Toxicocalamus goodenoughensis
GTCTTCAAAGAAAAACCAGAAAGTCCAGTTGCCTCTTGAAAAAGCACCTTTGGGACAATCATGACTTGGATGACTGAGAATCTCCATAGACTTTGGATTAAATATACACATTTGCAAATTTTTGATAAATAAAATCCAGTGGGATAGACACGCTAATACATGCAATTTACTACCCATTTGTTAGAGGAGAAAGCAACGCATGTCAACAGGATTTTGAAGATTAAATGCACAGAAATGTTGACATGTTGGAAACACCATTACTTGCTTTGAAGCATTTACTTTTAAGTTTACCTTCTGGATCAGGGCTGCAAAAATCCAGATGACCAGCAGATGGCACAAAGAAAATGCCCACTCTTTGCTATTTATTGTTCATCTGATCCAGAAGCCCTATCACTCTCTTTCAAAGCAACTATTGGTTGCCCAACCTTTGACTGAACAGATTCCCAAATGAATAGATGACGATGTAAACTTCATGGAAATAAAGCTATTACTCTGGCAATAGTTCAAAGGAAAATAAGCATCAAGGCTTGACTTTGGTAAGGAATTCATCTTGTATTCAGAAGAACATATTTCCAATTATTTTCCTGACGTTTCTTCCAGGTTGGGATGAGGGAAGGAAATTTGAGGAGAAAATCGTTCAACAAACTAACTTAAAAACTTCCTTACTCAATATCTTCCTGCAGTTAACAACTGATAACGACAACATCCCCAGAATGCCTCTGCTTTTTTCCATCTGTCCTCTTGGATACTACAGGGTTTGGGCCATTTCTAGGTAAAATTTCACATAGGAAAATATTTCTTTAATTAACTTATTTACGTCATGCCATTTTTTTTTTACAAATAACTCAAGGCAGCAATCATATCCAACATATCTTCCTCCTATTTTCCTCACACCAACAACCCTGTAAGGTGAGTTGGGCTGAGAGAGTATGACTGGCCCAAGATTACCCAGATGGTTTTCATAGCTAAGACGGGACTTGAACTCACGATCACCTGGTTTCTAGGTTAGTACCTTAACCACTGGCCGAAATAACAAAATATCACAGAACTGGATAGAGTTCTTTGGGAAATTTTTCTAGGACAGTCCCTACATTCCTTTTTAGCCAGAGATGCACAAATTGTGCCTGTTTATTGTCTACATCTGCATAACATAGATCTCCCTGGAAAGAAAGCAAATAAACCATCTTAGGTTAGCCTTAGGTGCTGATATATATATATATATTTTTAATAGTAGCAGGTGGTTATCCAATAGAGCCCATATAGTTTACCGTCTACAACGTAATCTTGTCTTGAGCGAGAAGACAAGTCTTGGAAGAAAGCTTGTTTTCCAAGTTATATAATTTGTTTTTTCATGTTATGGTGAATCATGTTTCATTCAAAGTACAATAGAGTAACCAGATCTAAATCCTATGGTATTTTTACATGGATTGTGCCAACCTTTTGCAACCTGGTGCCCTTTAGAGCTATTGATGGACTACAGTTTCTAGAATTCCTAGGTAGTATCCAGAGAGCTCTGGTTCCAATATATTTGAAGGACAACCAGGATGGAAGTAGGATGTTCCATGTCCAAGTATTCTCCGCCCTGATATGAAAACTTCCCCCAAATGATTTTTTTTATCAACTCCATATATTTGTGGCCCTAAACCACTTTAACTCGTTATTAATACAGCTTTGCTATGATTACATTTGCCATCCATACATGGCATACATATTAGCATAATCAAATTCCTAGCTAAGATTCTTTTATGCTTTGTAAATATCACATAATTCAACAGCATACACAAGTGGTGAGAACCAACAGAACAATAACCATATCAGCATCATGTAGAAAGAAAAGAAATAGTTGCATTAATATGATTTATGAAATGGGGAAGGGAAGGGGAGGGAGGTCAGTACAAATGTGTCTTAATAATATTTGGTTATTAAATAATTTGTTTAATTCAATATATTTATGAAACATGGCCCTCTTTTGCAAGCTGTCATGTTCTTTCAAAAGCTGATGGATCTTTTATCCAAGAGAAGTTTACAGATCTAGTCCGACTACAAAATCCATGACATGGTACCAAAGTCAGGAATTCAATGCTGCAATTTTGATGGATTCACATGCTAAAATTTAAACATTTTCATCAGATGTTTCTCCAATAATTTTACTTTCTCAATGAACTATATAAAAGCAAAAGGGCCAGTCTGGTGAGTAGAATTATGTTCCTGTAGGACTCTTCATAAAAAACAATTTAGAATTATTTTAGCATCCCGCAAGAAAGACCGTGAAACTTTCCAGGAAATTGAATTTAAAGGAACACAGGACATCACTACCAGATTTCAGTCTGAAATGGTTGAAATAAACTGTATTCATCTTCAGTTACTGCAAACACTTTTGGTGTTATTATTAACTCTCACTGAGTTAGTCAGCTCACTAGCGCATACATGTCTACCTTGGCACCAACCAAATGTTTTTTGAATGTCTATGATTCATGAGGGAAAACTGACAGAATTCTTTCTGCATTTTGTTCCTATTTGGCCTCAGTGTTTACAATCTGTTCAACCATATTTAGTATTATCTTTCATGCATCTGACTAAATTAGTGCCATTCCATAGAATGCCACTATGAATGCTATTAGCCTTATATTAATGCACTTCAAGTACTGGGTTCTCTGGTCATTTGGAAATCTCATCCTGATCTTTTCAAGTTCACAAGGTTAAGTTTATGTGATTTTTTCCAAATATATTTTTTGTTTTTCCTTAAAGACATTTCGCTTCTTCTGAAGAAGCTGAGAAACGAAACGTCTTCAAGGAAAAACAAAATCCACTTGCCTTTCCCTTTGGGAAAATCACATCAAGAGTTTCCTCTTGAACTTGATAACAGTCCAATCAGCCCCCCTTCTGGAATTTTTAACTGAATAGGTATTTTGATAATGAGCAATGCCAAATACGTATAGCCAAATCTCAATGTTATTGATTTTTACTCTCTCGACTATCATCACTGTGGTTCTTCAGTGGATTTATGAGCACAATAAAATCAAATATCCAAATACGGAGGCCGTTCAGCCACAAGAATCAGATAAGAATGCTTAAGAATCTTTGAAGAGTGGTTGCATTGGAGAACGTCTATTTGAAAGGTGCTGTCAAACTTGCCACAATAATTATGAGATTTGGTTGGATGGTGGATTAAACAATGCAAGAACAAATCATAACACTGACAGAATTCCTATTAACTAAGTTATGAGATCACCTTGCTTAAAAATTGCTATTAAGTGTGACAATTCTGTGTGTGATTCTTATGCAGGATTCTCTTCTGTTTATCCTGAAGTTGCCACAGCTTTTCATAAAAAATAAAATTGGTGGTTAATTTCTAAAGGTTTTCTGAAGGTTAAAAATGATATCCATTGTAAAATGACCATTATAAGAACTTAGCTGCTAGATTATAAAAATAAAATTAATTGCGTCATAATATTCTCAAACTACAATACTCTTCTTCAATTTGGTGCTTTAACTCCCAGACCTCAAGGGACTTTGTGTTGTTGGGACTTGTAGGCACTATACTCACTGGAGGGCCCCAGGCTAGAAAAGGCTAGCCTTAAATATTGTACAGGTAGTGCTCAACTTACAACAATTCATTTAGTGATCGTTCGAAGTTACCATGGCCCTAAAAAAGTGACTTATGACCATTTTTCACATTTATGACCTTTGCAGCATATCCCTGTGGCCAAAAGACAGATGTTTGGCATCTGACTCATATTTATGACATTTGCAATGCCTTGGGATTATGTGATCGGCTTCTGACAAGCAAAGTCAATGGGGAAACCAGGTTCAATAACAACCGTGTTACTAACTTAAAAACTGCAGTGATTCATTTAACAACTGTGGTGATAAGGGTCATACAATGGGGCAAAATTCACTTAGCAAATATTTCACCTCGCAACAGAAACTTTGGGCTCAATTGTGGTCGTAAGTTGAGGACTGCCTGTACTGAGTGAGCTACTGTACATTGTGACGTGTTTTGTAGCATTTGTTAGAAACCATAATAAAGTAATGTTCAGCTTCTAAGCTTCCATACAGTATTTCATGTTGCAACATTTGTAAAAGAAGGAATAAAGCAAATATTTTTACCTCAAAGAATTGGAAACTGCCAAGATAGGTCTTCATCTGCAGATCAAAGCAGAAATGGAAGGATACTTCTGTAAAGAAATGAATATAAGATTGTTCTTTTTAAAGAGTATTTATAAAGAAACGAGCAACAAAGAATGCAGTTTTGATTATGCAGTCGCACATGCTCAAGATAACTTTGGAAATGGATTATCAACTAACTTGGTAACCTATAATTTTTTTCCACATTTACATGTAATAGCCACTTATCGAAGATCCACACACCCAATGTTTATAAAAATGTGTTCCGAGAACAGAAATAACATATTAGCAAGGACGATTCCAACATCATTTAAGGTTTGAAACCAGGGTCATCCTAGCAGCCTAGATATTGTGTCTTGATTCACACATGACACTAAGGCAAGGTTTGTTGAAAAATAAAAGTTGATTAAAATAATGGAATACATTAAGCCATAATTTGACAGATGATTTCTATACTGTAAGAAGCTAAGCTGAAACCAATTCCTTTTTGCACACTAGGGTTTAGTGAAGTGTGTGAATCTAGGCTTCCTGTGATCATGGTTAGTCAATGAACTATACAATTGTTTCATATCAGACTTCAAATAATTTGGAGCAAAGAAGATTAACACATGGTAGAAGGGAAATCAAATAAAACATATCCCTTAGGCATCACATTCTCTGCGTCTGAAAACCTGTTTTGATGGGGCAAGATGTTTTTTGTCTAAGTATGCAAAACTATTGATTCATGTCAATCAATTTTACCTAAGACACCACCAAAAGCTTGTCAGAACAAGTGCTAGTTGAAGGTAAGCAGTGAATGGTAATCCACCTTTTATCACACTAATATAGCCTATTAAATTAAACAAATCAATCAACTTCTAACCCATCTTGGAAATACACATTCTGATCAGCAGGTTCAGACAGCCCCAGCTGGCACCCAAGAAACTTCACCATAATTCACCATTTGCAGTATGCCAAGTCAAGATGACAAACATCTATTACCACATAATCACTTTAGTGTGTTTAACAGTTTGCATGTGAAAAACTGTCGGATTAGCTTCATAAATCTGCTTAGTAAGGGATGCTAAACTGATGAAATTCACTTTATTATTGGAGGCAGTCTGTTCTCAGGATATGCGTGCCATTTGATCCTACTGGCTAATCACACTTTCTATGGTACATAATCTGTGCAATCTTTTGAATCAAAAACAAATGTACTCAAGTGGCATGTGATATAATTAAATCAGTTGCCATTCTAAAACACCACTTTTTTAAAAAAAAATCAAGAGCTGTGCCAATTAAGGGTCATGGACAATACTCAATAATAATAATAAATTTTTAATTTGTATACTCAGGACATGTGATGGATAGCACTGACTCTCTAGAAGGACCAGGACTTTTGTCCCTTGAGAAGAGGTGAGGACATTCCACAACTGCAATTTCTAACACTGAATGATCTCAGATCTTACATAAAGTGGAGAAAATCTACACGTGGCTCTTTTCACAGAGGTAGCTCATATATCTCTATGTGGAATGCATCTTCAGACTGGCAGAAAACAACTTCAGCATGAAATTTGACTCCATTGCTGATCTCTAACATGCCTCTATTTAATGCCAATCCTTTTAACTTTCCTCCAAAATAGTGGGTGACAAAATGTTACCCATCGTCAGGTTGCCCTGTGTAATCTCAGTGCAACCACTTCTCCTAAAAAGGCCAGCTCTGCCTTATAATCCAGCAGAAAAGAAGAAAAAAAAACACCAACTGATGACATGCATTTGCATTTTTCCACTCCCTTAACACATCGGCAATTTTATTTAATGTGTATCTCCTCTTTATTATTATTACAAACATGGCAGTGAAGATATCCAGTAAAATTTCCTCCTCCTATTTTCCCCACAAAAACAACCTTGTGAGGTCAATGGGCTAAGAGAGCACAACTGGCCCAAAGTCACCCAGCATGCTTTCAGGGACTAGAACTCACTGCCTTCTGCTTTCTAGCCTGGTACCTTAACCAGTCTAAAACAAAATTGTTCTTAACAAACTCTTGTTGCACAAAAAAAATCAGAGGTCTTGCTCACTATTTTTTGCTTTATGTTTAAAGAAGATTTTGTCATTCATCTTAATATTCTTGAGTATATGCCTTTCTTCTCTTGGGGATAGGGCACCTTTTAGAGAATTCTTGCATATCCTCAGCCAGTGGTTAGCACATTATTAAAAATCGGTTGGGTTCCTGTTGTAATGTTTTAGTGCGCTTATTAAAGTGCTTGAAAATGAAAGTTAGGGATGAGCAGTGGCCATGTTTCTCTTTATTGGCCTTTTTAAAATCAGGATTTCCATTTTTTGAAAATAATAGTTTTGTTTCTGTGCATCTGACTTTGCTGCATAATAGCATATTACTTTTCAGCTGAGTTTCCAAGGCTGTACCTTGGATTTTCAAGGATTCTGAAAAAAACATAACCCTACTTTTTAATTTTCTTTTTACCAATCTTTTGGGAAACATTAACCTCTGAAGTCCAATATGGATTGTTTTGGCAATCCCCCACTTGTATGGATGGATGAAAGGTCAACATTTCTAACATATCAGAAATGAATTTTGACATATTTGGAAAAAAGTATGGAGCTGGGTGCTTCTCTTTAGCTCTCTTGACAGCTAATGTGGCTTTAAGAATATCTAGATTCTCTGCCCTCTCCAAATTATAGTTTCCCCCAATCTAGATGATTGGGAAAGGTTACTTAAATGGATCATTACTATTATCCCAATTTCCAGTTTGTTTATTGTTAAATCACCTATTCCCCTTATTATTTCAATTATTCCAGCATTATAGGCAATAATGAGAAATCAAGTGAAAGGAAGATTTTAATTGATTCCATTCAGGGTAAACAATCGGTTAATCTTGATAATGCTAGAGGCAAAATAAGCATGTGGGGAAAGAAAAGCATGAATCTGTGCCCCTCCAGCTGTTTCTGGCTATAATTCCCAGCACCCACATTCAGCATGCTAATAGCGAGGAAGCTTGAGTAACATCCTGAAGACCACAGGTTGCTCAACAGGTATTTTCTTATCTTGATGACATGGAAAAGGTCAGCACATTGGCCTGGGTCACAGGTAACACTAAATGCTTGTTAATAGTATATGCAGGAGACATGCTTGCATGCTCCAACTTCTCTTCTCTTTCCGAGTATCTACAAAAGGCTTTTGCTGCCCTGTTCAATGAACTATAGTTTCTCTTAAGAACAATATCAACAGTGATTTTGTAAAATAAGCAAAGGAACAACTGCCATCATTTGAAATTGGTTTGTTGCACTCATCAGATTTGGGGCTGGAATTCGGTCCTAGTGTAGTTTCTTGGCTTAACAGAATCCATTATTTACTTCTATATGCTGTGTAAAGTCACACAAACACAACCTAGTTGTTTTAATGTTTTAAAACTAGCATAGATCGGTGTCTGAACCCAAACTTTGTTCAAAGAAGCACCCAGCAAGAAAGAGAACCCAATACTTCAAGTCCAAATTCATTCAAATGCATTCCATCAGCATTAAACCAGAGTTCAACATTACGTGTTGAAGATCATTCTCAGTCAATTCTTCTTTTTTCCAGAAGGCAGGGCAGAGAAGAACCACAGAATGTTAAAGTCTCCTTGTTTTCCTTCTGTTTTTACTTACAAGTCTGAATCGTCAACGATGTTCTTTTGCGGGTATATCAACTTATCAGCCAATAGTTGCCAATAAGAAACTTGTAACAGAGGCAAACAAGGGTGTGCTACACTACTTCAGGATTCCTGGCAAATTTTTATCTGAGTCATGAGCTAATTGCACATCATGATTTCCATGTAACCTGAAACAGTCTCAAGCTCAAAAAAGGATTAAGCCAGCAAGTTTATACATCGACACAACTTTCATCTATGAATGCTGGGAACTGGAATCTTTTATTTATTACTGATCTCTGTAATACTGGAGTAATATGACCCTCGCTTGTCACTTAGGCAGGGCTTACAAATATCCTGTTTCAAGCACTTATTCAACTTTTTCAAGACCCCACTTGCAACAGACATTTGTGGGCAAATGTGCTGAATGATTCAGAGTATATGAGACCACATAAGCCTAACACTGTGGCATTGCACCCTTGCCATGTTTATGAATGACACGCCTATATGAAATCCTCCCACTGAAAATTGGACTAAAAGAGGCAGGTCTATGCCAGCAGCTTCATGTGGATAGATAAGTTGGATGAGTGATGAGGTGAGAATCCTTGAGCAGATCTAATGACCAAACAATGGTTGAAAATCAAAACAGAGGGGAAAATATCTGATTAAAAGAAAACAGATTTTTAGCCTTGCTTTCTCCTGTTACAAATCAAACTCTACCCTTAAATAACCTGACAAGTTCCTTAAATAACCTGTAGGTAGGTAAATAAACCAATTAGCACACCTCTTATTGTGCCTATCAGGTAGCCCTTGACTTACAACTGTTCATTTAGTGACCGTTTGAAGTTACAACAGCTCTGAAAAAAGTGACTTATGACCGTTTTTCACACTTATGACCATTGCAGCATTGCCATGCTCATGTGATTTATATTTGGATGCTTGACAACTGACTCACATTTATGACGGTTGCAGTGTCCTGGAGTCACATAATCCCTTTTGTGACTTTCTGACAAGCAAAGTCAATGGGGAAGCCAGATCTGCTTAACAACCGTGTTATTAATTTAAGAACTGCTGTGATTCACTTAACAAATGGGGCGAGAAAAGTCGTAAAATGGGGCAAAACTCAACAAATTTCTTCCTTAGCAACATAAATTTTGGGCTCAGTTGTGATCGTACGTTGAAGACTACCTATCATTGTATACTAGTTGTTTATAAATATCATATTTTTATACAACATGGTAGCTGTGGATATATTAGCTTTGGGTTTTTTTTCTGTTTGGCAAAAAAGGAAAACATTTTTAAAGATTGGGTGTTAAAGAAGATTTGTACAATTGATATACATGCCATAAAATTGGTATCGAATCTTACTAATCACATATTTTTTTCCCATTACAATCTGACCCTAACTTGGTCTTCCAACAATAACTGAGTCCATCCACTTTGCTGCTGGTCATCCTCTTCTTCGCTTTCCTTCCACCTTTCCCAGAATTAGATATGCTCGATAAAGCTTGGCCTTCGCATAATATGTCTGAAATATAATACTTTGAACCTGGTCCTTTGGGCCTTGAGTGAGAATTCTGGGTTAATTTGTAATAGTTGTCTGTTCGTTTGTTTCACTGTCTACAATATTCTCAGGAGTCTTCTCCAATCTCAGAGTTTAAAGGTGTCAATACTCTTTTTACCCTTTTTTTTTTAAGGCCAACTTTCTCTTCGATAAAGTGTCACCGGAAATAGCATAGACACATCCCAGCACCTGAATATTTTTTTCCAAAGCTTTCATAATTACTCTACCAAATGCTAGTCAATGGCAAATTCATTGATTGCTTCTTCCTATACTATTGATGGTAGATCCTAAAAGGCAAACGCTATGTGCCATTTCAATATAATTAGCACCGTTGTTTGTTTTTAATATCAAGAAGCCACCATAACTGATTGAAAGCATCCTGTCGTATTGTATTATTGCTTGGAAGCATTACTGTTTCAGTTAGGAAGGCTGCGCCGAGTGGTGAAGAAGGCAGAAAAGATTATTGGAAGTTCATTCGACCCAGGACATAGCATATAAGCACTGCTGAAGCAGGGCTCGTAGTATTGTCTGGGACGCATCCTCTCCACGACTGGCTTTCTTTATTACTTTCTGGGAGGAGACTTCGCGGTATCTGAAGCAGAACAACTAGATTCCGTAATAGCTTTATACCATATAAAGCATGGGTTTCAAACTCAAGGCTCGCGGCCACAGGATGCTTAAATCTGGCCTACAGGGCCACCCTGGAAACAGCAAAGGACTGGCCCGTGGTGCCTCAGCCTGACCTTGGCTGACCGGGTGCTGATCTACAACTTGGTGGTGGCTGGCAGAGTGCTGTAGGAGGCTGTCGCAGCCCAAAACGGAGCTTAGGAGGGCCACACACAATTCCATAAACTCCGTTTTCGCTGGCGGTGTTCTGGAGGCCTCCTTCTGACCCATACACTTTGCTCTCCTACCTCCGACCACACACCATGAGCAACCTGATCAAGGAGAATGAGCACAGCAGCAGGAGCCACAAGGAGGAGGTAAGGCAAGCTGGGCACCCCCTCGGAGGGGCTATGGGGTCTCAGTGTCTAGGCACTTGCCCTCTGCTGACTAAGGCTCTGGACAGCCATCTGGGGGTCCTCCATGCGACATGAGAGGGATGGCAAGGCTCCTCTGGAGGATAAGGATTTGGCCCTCTCCCTGGTCTCACCTTCCTCCACTGGAGACAATGGATCCCCCCAGCCCCACCCGGGCCACCACAGGCACCCATGACACGAGTGATGTCGAGCTGGTCATACCCAGGGATGGGATTCAAATTTTTTTAACAACCAGTTCTGTGGGTGTGGCTTAGTTGGTGGGCATAGCTTGGTGGTCATGTGACTGGCTGGGCGTGGCCAACTCAATATCACTCACATCGTGACAAGAATCTCCTCGCCTGGCCTCTCGTGACTGTGGGGATGCTGCAACAGCTGTAATGTGAAAAATGGTAATAAGTCACTTTTTTCAGTG
>JANHFN010003322.1:29511-43139 GCA_032468175.1 Toxicocalamus goodenoughensis
TACACCGCCCCGAGTCCCTTGGGAGAGGGGCGGTATAAAAGTTTAAATAAATAAATAAAATAAATAAATAAATAAATGTAAGCTGCACCATGTAAAGTTGCCATTTGCAATTGATTGAATTGAGTGATTTTGTCAATGTCAATAGCATTCAAGGGATTGCTCCAGATGTTTATTATTATTTGGAAATATTTTGATAGTTTTTGTAAACTGGGTGAGCTTAAACTCCATTTAACATTGCCATCTACTGGGGAAATTAAGGAATGTTAGTAAGAGATTTGAGTATCCAGGAAAATTGATATTATTGACATTTCCCCCCCTGTATAAATACTTTAACATTCTGCTTAGTCTCTCCCCTTCTCCAAAATGTTCTAACAAATCTTAAAGGTGAAATAATTGTATTACATAATTTGCTAAGTACATTTCATTTTGAAAGGAAATTACTAAGCTGTTAGGATATTTTTTCATATCTCAAAAGAGACTGCAGCTTGTACAAAGCAAATATCCCTTGAGACAGGGGTCTCCAACCTTGGCAACTTTAAGACTTGTGGACTTCAACTCCTAGAATTCCTCAGCCAGCTGGGAGTTGAAGTCCACAAGTCTTAAAGTTGCTCAGGTTGGAGAACTCTGCCTTAAGATATTATGAATCTCTTTAAATTCTAAAGTATTAAAGAGTGTATGCAAAGTTTTAAGTGCACCCATTTTAAGAGGAGATATAACATTTGAACAATGATGTTTCCCAGGAAATTCTGTAAAATTATGCAGTTCTTTATTAATGTGACAATACATATCAAAACTAAATATACAGCATGAAGCAAAAATAATTTTAATTCATAAAGCAGAAAAATATTTTTATTTCATCAGCTTTATTTAATTATTTACAAGAATTACATGGCTCTTTATCTCATACAATATCTGGATAGTTCAGAACAATCCATAAAACATAGTTTAAAACAAAGGTAGCCTTCCCCCAGGTGTCAGACCAAACAGTCTCACAACTCAACCCCCATCCTAGCCCCATGCTTGGGGGAAGAGCCAAGTATTCACAGCCCTCTGGAAGGCTGAAAGGGTGGGCTACCGGGTTGACCAGTGAGAAGGCAGGTGTCCAGGGTTTTGTCAGGTAGCAACATTTAAGGAAGGGAACATAAAACATGACCACCCTACATAATAAAGTAGGACAGATAGATAGGTGGTCTTGGGAGTAACCTGACCCTATGTCATGTAAGACTTTAAAGGTGATAACCAGGTACCTTGAACTGCCATTAGAAAGCAGCTAGAAGCAAAGGTAGCTCATACAACAGTGGGGTTACTTGGGTAAATCCTGTTCATGCTGCTACATTCTACCTTGTTTCCCCAAAAATAAGACCCAACCAGAAAATAAGCTCTAGCATGATTTTTCAGGATGCTTGTAATATAAGCCCTACCCCAAAAATATGCCCATTAAGATCCTTAGCCAGGCAGATGCATTTGGGACCGTATTTTCCCCAAAATAAGACCCAACCAGAAAATAAACCTAGCATATTTTGGGATGCTTATAATAAATGCCCTACCCCAAAAATAAGCCCCAGTTAAGATTGTTATCCAGACGGATGCATTTAATAACGTATTTCCTAGAATATAAGACCTAATCTGAAAACAAGCCCTAATGCATCTTTTGGAGCAAAACGTAATATAAGATCCTGTCTTATTGTAGGGGAAACACGGTAGTTGCTGCTTCTGACTGGTCTTCAAGGGCAGCCCCATGTAGTGTGTATTGTAGCAATCCAAATATTTGTGTATATTTAATAACTTTTAAATGTGGAACATAAAATTTACCTAGTTCTAAATTAGCTGGTTAATTCACAGTAATCAAATATAGGTAATAGGCATACCATAATGAAAAATATAATATGGAAAGCCTTCTTAACCATTTTAGAACATTTGATCAAACAAATGACTATGTAATGACAAAAAATAAGCTGATTAATCAATGACAGGGCACTTATTTCTGCAGTTATACAATCATGAGATGTATATGACAATATACAAGAACCACTGTTTCTCAATGAAAGAAGCAAAGGAAGCCGTTTGAAAGGATGTCAAAGCCAAACACTCCTCTTACGCAGAGGCTAAATAATTGCTGATTTGGTCTAGTGGTTAAGGCACCAGAAAGCTGGATGGTGACTTTGGGCCAATCACTCTCTCAACCCAACTCAACGCACAAGGTGGTGGTTATTGGGAAAGTAAGAGGAAGAAGGAATATTACATACATTCAGTTTTGCAGCTACTAACATTGTTGGTCATGCAGATACAAAGATAGCCAGGGAAATGACTGAAGCCTGGGAAATGGGACCTCTTGTCAGTTAACAGGAATGCTGGTTTACCATCAGGTATTTTAAGAGCTGAGGATTTGGTAGGACAAGGAAACAACAGCCAATTACCAGCCTTCAATACACCAATCAATCAATAGGAACATAAATATGGTGCATAGAATAGCCCGAAGCATACACTCCGGTAGAGAGAATTTCTCTGAGGATGGGCTCCAGCACAAGTCTGAAAGCTCAGAAGACTAAACCTCTGGTCCGGTGACCATCCCAAACTGGATCTTACAGTATTATCTATATTTACCATCTTGAGTTATTTATAGAAAAAATAATACAAGTAGTTGACTTACGACAGTTTGCTAAGCAACCGTTTGAGGTTACAGCAGAACCCCAGAAAGGCCAAGTAGCTCCGTCCTGGAAATGGGCACCATTTCCAAGTGGCCACCATTCATTCTCTCCCAGTTTTCATTCTCTGCTTCTCGGAGAGAGCCAAGCAGCCTTCCTTGTGTAGGAAGGCAGTGCAGTGTGGGGGCTACTTCTAGAAGATCCACAATAAAAGTTAAGTATTAAGGGTAGGGAGGATGGTGTGGGATGCATCGGAAGCAGGCCTGTGGGGACTCTGAGGGGCATAGGGTGCCTCAAGGAGTGGAGGCGGCCTTGGGAGGCTCAGGTAAGGTAGTTCTGGACCTGCATCGTGCTTTCCAGAGCATTCCCATCCAAAGCAACCCACTGAGGCATATGCTATTAACAGGGGTGAGATTCTACCAGTTCGGACCAGTTCTATAGAACCGGTTGTTACGTTTCTGTGCAGTTCAGAGAACCAGCAAATCACACCACTGGCTGGCCCCTCCCCTCCCCATCCACCCCAGAGGCTTCCCTGAGGCCGTCAGGGGTGGTGTTCAGGGGGTTGGGGGGTGGAGAAGTCGCCTGAGAGTAGAGCTGAACCTTCCTTAGGATTGACGCTTCTATTTTTCAGTGCAGACTCAGGCAGCAGATTGCTGATTCCAGATTGCTGGAAGTGAAGCCGATGGCAGATAGATAGATCTCTGAATGAATCTGTGATTCTGTGAGCAGCTCAATCTGCCTGCCTGCTTTGCCTGATTTGGGGTAAAAGTTGCTCTTTTTTAAAAATAAGAAATCAAATCTTTACATATATATATATATATTTACAATATTTACATACAAGCCACACCCAGCCAGTCATATGACCACCAAGCCACACACACACAAATTAGGCCATGCCCACAGAATCGGTTAACAAATTTGAATTCCACCCCGGCTATTAACCATATCGCAGAATATATAGAGCAGGGGTCCCCAAGCTTGGCATAGATGGCTGGAGAATTCTGGGAGTTGAAGTCCACAAGTCTTAAAAGTTGCCAAGTTTGGAGACCTCTGATATAGAGTAACAGTATCAATAGTAATCATCGAAGCAGAGTTGGACACTGGGCCTCTGCTCAGAAGTAAAGAGGTAAATATCATTCAAAGACTGATTCAAAAATTCAAAACAAGGTTGCCAGAACATTTTGCTACCAAATATCAAAAGTTCACCCACAGATGACTCAGCGAAAGCTGCAAAATTTGGCAGTTGGAAATAAATGACGGTAGCGAATGCAGTTATCAAGATTAGTAAAAGCCAGCATGGAAAATAATAGAAATCTAAATGTATAAAACAATTCATGAAATGGACCTCTATAAATGAGCTTCATTGTTTTCTAATTATCCAATTAATCTGAAAAATAACCCCACTGATTATGACTTGGGGAGGGTTTTATTATTTCGATTAGTTTACTGGACAGATTAGATTGAATGTGCTAATTAATACTCTTAAATCTTTTGAGGGTAATATTGCATGAGTTGTTATTCCATGAGCTATTAATAGAGCACGATTAATATGGAAGATCTTGTTTTCTATAGCACAGTGAGTACCTCTCCCACTAATTCTGGAAAAAGAGCTAGAAAGTCTTCTGATGTTGGTTTCTGTGGGAAGAGATGGCTTTCTTCCCATTTCAAAATGTCAAAGTACAAGGAGAGCTCATGGAAATTAGAGTCCTAGAAGGCAAGAATACAGAATACCTGACTGGAATATAAATGGGCTTCCTGAGAAATATCTCTGCCCTTTTTTCCCACCTGTGCCTGGATAAGCTGGGTGTCTCTTCCTGCTATAAAAGGCCCTTCACAACAAACAGTGTACCTTCTCTGCTCTCTCTTGCTGCTTCCACCCTGTAGAATATCATTTCCTAGACCTCCACAATCCCATTAAACTAGCCTGCCTGCCTCTCAAAAAGCTTTAGAGACCCGGTTCTTTCCCTAAGAATCTGATCTAGGAATCGTATGGAGATTCTCAGTCATCCAGGTCATGGTGGTCCCAAAGGTGCTTTTCCAAAAGGTAACTGGACTTCATTTTTTCTTGAAGATGTTTTGCTTCTCATTCAAAAAGCTTCTTCAGTTCTGTGTTGTTTCTCTGAATTTTTATATTTTATTATGTAGCTTTTATTGATTTTCCCACTGTTGATGATATATGTTACACCAAGTCTTGTGCTAAGGAGGGTGGCTATTTAAGTTGACTGATTAAAGACATACATAGCTTTCTTACCGGGGGATTCTGGACTGAGACCTTGCACAACTGTTCCAATTTGGAGGTGGGGTGGGGGAGCCTAATCCTTGTTGGGAACTATTTTCTTCTGCCAGATAATGTTTGGCTCAAGACATAAAACTTATCTTAAGATGTTTTTGTAAAGGATTCCTCCTTTACATGGACAACCATGTAGCAAACTGATGGTCATTTCCTAGGAGGGACAGGTGCGTTCGTAAGGTTTTATGAAAACGCTGAGCCAATTACGCACCATATATGCAACTTTTGCTTAGCTTCTCTGGCAATAAGATGACAGACTTTGAGGGGCATGGAAGGGGCCGTATTTGGTGAAACCAGCATAAAAACTGGGAAAGTGGAACTGTCTATGTTTTGGCAAAGGATGGTAAAGGAATCAGGCGATCTGGTTCTGTCACTTTCTACACCTTCTGGTGTTCAGGCCATTTGGATCCCTGAGGCTGTGGTTCCATTGGGCATAAGAGGGCATGTAGTTCACAGCTGGTCACTTGGGAGCCACCGTATTGGCCGTGATTAATTGGAATCACACAAATCCTTCTTGTCCAATAAGGAAATGCTGTATGATGCTGAGCAGTTGAAGGCCAACTCTCTTCATCATCCCCACCACTGAAAATTTCACAGGAAGCCCCAAACAATCTCTCACTATTATCAGTTTGCTATCTGAAGCTCTGACAGCAAAAACTAAGAACTAATAAATCATGAAGTGAAGTGTGTGATCAAAATGGCCCCGATTAACAATGATGGGAAAAGTTTGTGTGTGTTTATATTCTCTGGAGAAAATGATATTGCTAAAGCAAAAACTAAAACAAACTGTATTTATAAGGCTTCCCAATGCAAAATTTATCATGAGCAGCATGCAGATTTAAAACATTTTCAATACCTAAATATGGTTAACAGAAATGAACACGATATATCCCAGGGGGAAACAAACATGCCCGAACTGAACAAATATTGCATATCAATATACACACAAAGACTTATCCCAGGCCTTGTGGGGAAAACCACGTTTTCAGAAACCATTTAAAGGCTTATAGAATCAGGGCAATGAACCTCAGGGGAAATCCAGAGGGCAGGAGCCACAACAGAGAAGATATGCTACCTAGGTTCATCCGATGTCATTACTTTATTGGGAATCCAAAGGAAAACCTGTAGCTACTAAAGGCCAATCGATTAATAAAATTCCATCAAGCAATTCTAGCTCTTAATTTTATTAGGTCTTTCATGATTAATAAAGAGAATTGAAGACATAAGAGATGAGTTTATAGAAAATGGGGTGAGTATGGAATGGAAGTACTTGGTTGTATTGTAAAAGATGGCAATAAGCCATTAATGTTGAATATATTTTTGAGGGGTGAAGGGAGAAGTTTCCTATATTTTCTTTTTTTCCGTTTTTGTTAAGGAGGGAATTGTTCACTTTCTAAATATTTCATTTTTAAAATGTATTTTTGTAGTAGGTTTTTGCCTTATCTGTTTAATATAATCCTTCACAAAATTATACAAAAAACAATGTTAACTCTTAGTGACTACATAGATACATCTTCTCCAGGATGATCAGTTTCCAGCCTGTTCTTTCAGGTCTTCCAAAGGTGTATCCATCATCTTTACATAGGTAGTCCTCAACTTATAACTACAACTGAGTCCAAAGGTTTTGATGCTGAGACAATCTTTGAATGAATTTTGCGCAATTTTATAACCATAAATTCTTACCATAATTGTTAAGTGAATCACTGCAGTTGTTAGTAATACGACTGTTAAGTGAATCTCATTTCTCCATTGACTTTGCTTATCATAAAAGGTAATCACGTGACCTCAGGCCACTGCAAACAAATACATGCTAGTTACCAAGTGTCTGAATTATGATCACATATTGCAGTGGTTATTAAGTGTGAAAAATGATCATAAATCACTATTTTCAGCGCCATTGTAACTTCAGTCACTAAATGAATAGTTGTCAAGTTGAGGACTATCTACAATTAAGTCTATGCAATTTGCTTAATTTGAAGCCTGGTTATTTGAGTGAAAACTCTGTATTGCTTTGATTACTTTGTTTGTTTTTTTGTTTACATCACTAGAATTCTCAGGAATTTCTCCAACACCAATGTTCTAAAGTGTAATTATTCTTTCTACTTAAGGCCATAAATACACTACAAATCATCACAGTAATAATGTACTTTTATTCCAGCCAGATAAGCCAATGTATGTTAATGTATTGAAAGTTTCAAGGTAAAGAAATCAAATATCTATTCCAAACAATCCAATTTACTAGAGGACACTTACTCAGTAAAACTATATTCTCCCTTAATGGCCCCTGTAGAATTTGATAGCAGAACAAAAAATAGAGATTAATACAGTAAATAATACTGTGTTTATAATTTTAATACAACCAATCATTGGCTAATTTCAATGTGGCTTTTTAACAATGGACAAAAAAATGACATGTCTGACATTTTAAATATATTAAAAATATAGCATAACAAGTCTTCCAATGTGTGTATTTATTTACCATAAAAATTACTGTCCTTCACAGTTGACTTTTCACAAGTGAAGATGAAGTAAGCCTGTTTCTGGATTGTTACAGTATACCATAGTAAATTTAATTTTTCTTTCTTTTTCTTTTGCAATAAAAAAAATTACAAAGACAGTAATTTGAATATGCAATCCAGAGGCATTTTATCCACTGCAGAAAGATCAATGACACAACATGTTTAATACCTCATCCAGAAGCATCCATTACAAGCTGTAATGACATCAAAAGGAAAACAGATGGGTCATGAAGTCACTGTACGAATGAAGGGCTTATGCAACGACATCATGATGCATTTGCATAAGTTGCATAATTTGTGTGACATCACACATGTGTCATTTACTGCCCTTCCAATCATCTCTGGCCTTTCTTTTATTCAATAATCACATGTTTGGCTAAGAGAACCAGAAATAAGGATTTTCAAACTACAGTGAATAAGTACTGAATAGATGAGTTTTCATAAGGTGTAATTGAGGTATTCTCTTTCTTTTCAGTAGATTTGATGACACATCTAAAAGTACTATTTACTACTGCTGACATGAACAGCTAAACAAAGGTTTATGAAGGAGATGAGCATAGTTTAACAGAATGAAGGCAGCAATATTAATTAATTTAGTGTTCACACTATATGCCAGCTTTGCAGTTTCATTTGAAACCAACAGCAATCATGAAACGTCATGAAAGATTTAAAAAAAATCTCCTAGAGTGATTACTAAACGAATCATTATCACACTAGATCAGTAAACCCCAGAAGAAAATAACAATAATATACCAGTATCTTATAGTTTAGGTCCTTTTTCTACAAGATGCCTATTTTTTAGACACAATCCATAAAAATTGGCCACACTGCACATTTATCTTAAAAATGTTGTACCCCCATAAAAATGCCTGGTACAAAGTCTGAAGTTAACGTCCATCCCTAAATTTAAAAGATCAGCTAAAATAAGTTTAAATTATTACAGTATTTATAAATCCAGCAGGTAGAACAGCCATCATGGCTTCTTTCCCATCTTCCTAGCAGCTGTCATCCTTCAAGCAGCTTTGATGGCTCCTTTAGCTTCTAGAAGGTTCCTCATTTATCATCAGTCATTTTGAGCAGTTCTAGAAGAGCCCCCACAGCACCAAAATAACCCTTCAAAATGATTGAAAAGGAGGAGTTAGCAAAAACAAATCCAAACTAAATTATTGCAATATTTAACACTGGGAGTATTTTTTTTAGGGCTGTAGGAGAAAATGCAGAAAATCACAGAGAAAAGGATTAACATTAGCTAATTTATATGCATCCACCTATTTAGTAAATATTAGATGTGACAAAAAGACATAAAGAACCGAAAAGGGGTTATTCTTTTAAAAAAAACACCTCTTATTTTTAATCAAAATCTTTGTTGATTCATTAAAAAATTTAAGTACTGATATTTTTTAGAAAATTTGCCGCCGGTGACCATTACACACTGAAACCTGAAACAGCATCACAAGCTTGTTCCCAAGTTTAACATGTAGCAAAAGATAATCTTCACCAGAATAAATCAAGCAGGGAAAAAAAAGTGTAAAATTCCCCATATACCCTATATGTGGGGTGTGCAAAATCATACAGAAGGTCGTTCTGTGGGTCTGCTGAGGAGCTCAGTATTAAAACAGTGCATCCCCCTCAAGGGCTTAGCAAGGCCGTTCCACACTGATCTTTCACAAAACGCACTTCTGCCAAGACTGCTACACAATGTCATCTGTGCGTGATTCTGCACAGTTCTAGCACAAACAAGCCGCTGCTATCTATATGGTACAGGATATATCAATAATTACTCTGGTAATGCCTTCCAATAGAATTCAGTTACTGAAATGTATCGTCCACCCATCTTACGGTCAATGTAACTCTGGGCAGCTTATAATTGTAAACAAAGGAAAGGTAGGAAATTAGCAATGTAATCCTACCTATCCAACTCAGAAGTCCCACAGAATGAAAAGGGACTTGTTTTAAAACAAGCAACCTCCTTACTGCTTTCTGATAGGAGTTTGTTTCTATCATCTCTGCTGGATCAAATACTCTTTCATCAGCAGAAGGACCCAATGAGATGAAGCCTGATGTTCTTTCTTGTCTAATATTCCCTCACAATTACTAAAACAGATACCTTATGCAGATATTGCCTTATACAACAGACATTGATTTTTCCCCCCCATTCATAATTTAAAGCAGGGGTGGGTAACGATGGCCTTTTTATGACTTGTGGTCTTGGACTCCCAGAATTCAATTCTGGGAATTGAAGTCCACAAGTCATAAAGGGCCCATCATTCCCCCTGAATTAGATTGAAAATTATCAATAATGATAGCTATGACAGGAATTTATTGATGTTGTAATCCACGTAGTGAGATGGGAGGCAAACAAACTTCATAAATAAATACATTAGCATATTAATAATATAATGCTTTCCTTTTTTTTAAAATGATTTTTACCTCATGCTCCAAAAAAAGAGCTTTGAGTTGTCCCTTTGACCAATAGTCCATGGCATAGGCTAGCACCTTCATAGCAACTGTGTTGATTCTCAGGAAGTTGCCTACAAACACCACTCGATCAATATTCTGTAAAATTTAAGTAAAATAATTGAATTATGTGCAGTTAAAAAGGTCTTATTTTCAACCTTATACACTGGAAAATGTTCAGCAGTGTTTCAAGTTGCAATATTCCTCTCAGGTGGACAACCCAAAATGGATGAACTTGGTTATGTAACACAATTGATCCTAAATAACATTTTTCTGCAAACCAAGCAACAGGAAAAAGAAATGTATAGTTACAATATTTTGTTTTTTAAAGTTTATTGAAGACTCATTCTATTCACTGATACATTATTTGTTTACCATTGTATCTTACATATATCTTATTTTGTTAAAAAAAAGTAGCCATCTCTATAGATTATGAGAATGATCTCTAGCATATTAATGAACTGTGAAGAATAATTATTCAGGACTAACAGCACTTCTTTCTATGTAACCATGCATAGGGCTGACTATTTTTTTATTGATAAATGTTCTACTATAGGTTCTTTGGAAAGGATTCTTCTAGCCATGCATATCCTGGAAGCACTTAATTTTCATTCCTAAATATAGTGTGTCATCTAAATAATATGTACTTTAGCGCACTCTAGAGAAATGTTTATTTCTCTAGAACAAACAAAAAATAAAACAACTAATTTTTTTTAGCCAGGTCTGTGCTAATGTAGTAGAATCTGCAGCTGAAATGAGAGAGTCTAGGTAGTCTGGTCTCCATGAAGGGGGGAGTCAGTAAAGGAAACCTGACTCCTTCTCCTCCAAATCCCTTGTAATCTGGTTGTTTGCAGGAGAGTGCATTTAGTCTGGTGAGATTCTTGTAAATAGACAAGTAGCAATAAATACCCTTGTCTGATCAGTTTGCTGTGTCTTTCTGTTTCTTGCGCCTGACAGCTCAAGCACTGAAGTAATGCATTTCTCCAAGTATTAAAGAAATGTTATAAATATCGTGTGAAGGTCCAAGTTTTACCAAACCACAGAGTCTTCATGAAACTGCCTAGAGATAATTTTGTTCTGATCATGGAGGATTAAAGTTAATTTTGTTGCTGGCAGTGATGCTAATCGCTGAAATGATCAGAAAATGTCAAACAGTAAAGAAGAAACCTCCAGGTATTTACTAGAATTACAATATACTACCACCCCCACCAACACACACACACACACACACAAAAGCCTATGATAGCCTTCCTCTGTCTATGTGCCTTTCAGGTGTCAAGACTTCTAATTCTCCATATTCTTTGCAATTGGCCATTAGAATTGAGGAGTTCTGAAAGAGGCACAGGTTAGAGTAGACTGCCTAGAAATTAGTTCCATCACTGCCTTGGCAAGGATATGAATTTGTACTGCAAAAACCAAAGGGAAAAACAGGACAGCAAAGTCCACATTCTGGAGAAGGAAGACTGCTGTTTTGAAAGAGGAATCAAAGAGGCCATCTATATTAAGATTGAACACTCTTTTCTCAATAGAGGACTAGGGATACGACACCACCTACCTCCTGTTTACATCTGAATCCTTTCAAACAGTTCCAAGAAGGTTCCACATCCATTTGCTCTATTCAGGTGACCCTAAGGGCCCAGATAAACCTCCAAGTGGCCTCAACGGCTCTCAGAAAGAGCACTAACGACCAGGTGATTGTAAGGAACATAAATCCTTCCATCCTGCAATCATTTAGTCAGAACTGAAGAAACTTTTTGGATGAGAAGCAAAATGTCTTCAAGGAAAAGCAAATCCCAGTTGCCTTTTGAAAAAGCACCTCTGGGATCATCATTATTTACTCTAGTGTATTTTACACATAGAAAATATATTTATTCTCTTCTGCCTCTATAATAAAGTCGTTCTGAAATTCACTGACATTTGAAAGAATAATTCACTACCAACTGCAGTGAAATCCTTATTTTGATAATACTTTTTCACCTTTAAAGAAGGAAAAATTAATTATCACTCCAGCTTGTAGCAAAAGAAGCATCAGCTTCTTTTAGTAATTACTGCAAGTTATTTTTGCTCTGAAATGTTGGAGATGCTAACATGACAAAGCTTAGTGTTAATCATGCATATTTTAAGCTTGTCTTTCTTGTCAAATGTGACCTCTGTCATCATTTTCTTTCAATGACCCCACAATCCCTTGCAGGGTGGAATCTGGGCAATTGAATGAATTGCAGTGTTTACTGGCCGGATGGCCCTTCCTGTCACCAATGTGGAGTTTTGTTCACCAGATATATTCTCATCGTTCCCAGAGAGAGAAATATCTGCCTCTACCTAGGATTGAACTCATAGCCTCCTGATTGTGAGGTGAGAGCTCCATCTCTAGGGCTACCGCACCATTAAGAGCATCCTCTGCGATCCAGTTTAATTTAGCCCTGGTTTAAATTTTTAATTACTATAAAAACAGAAAAAATACTGTTTCATATTTCTTTATAAGAATGTTATTACTAGTATTTCTGAACATTTTAATATTATACTTTAAGAAATTAGTTACCAATTTTGGTCTAATGAGTCTAACCAGGTATTACTAGGTGGATTCATTATTTGGAAGCATTAGAGAAACAACTGCAACATGCAAGATAGTGCCTTTGAATTCAGACCACAGTTAAAGTTTCTTGAAGTGAAATAACTATGGAATTAAGATGCTGCACAGACAGAGTCTCACAATTTTCACAATTATGGACTCCAACTATGTATTGTAAGGCATAAGCTTAATTTAGATTTCTCCCAATATTTTTGCAAAAATCACTGCTCAAACCACGTGCTCATTTGCACTCTCCTCCATTATTCTGTACAGTCTCACTTTAACTACCAAATCAAAACAATCACAGATCACCATAAGAACAAGCTACTACTGTCCACCACAACTGCAAAATCAGCAAAATTGTCCTACAAAACCAGGAACTATTCTTTGAAAAGGCTCCCAATTTGCTAACCTGAGTATTATATTAAACTGGCTAATGGATTATTATGCAAGCAGCTGCAAATTGTTAGACCAGAACTCAAAACGACTGTATGGAATGAGCAAAAATTTCATGAATTTTGCAAACATTTGCTGGGATTCACAGATCACCGGAACGGAATATCTAAAATTGCAGTCAATTTCTGCTGCCGGAACAGAAATTAGATAGTAATAGAAGTACATAATTTGTCTGAAATATAAAGAATCCCATTCACCTATGTTCTCGCAAGCCTTCATTAACAATACTCATCCTTCAAAGCTAAAAAAGGTTATATTAAGAGTTCTCTCTAGCTCTCTTTATATTTATAAAGCTGCGTTGCTATTGCAGTTAACTCTCTATGCTTTGATAGCCCTGTACAATGCTGCTTGAACTCCATGCCACAAGGCAACACTGTAAAGAAGCTGAAAGCAAAGAGGAAGTTCAGGACCACTTATTATGGCAGAGGCTTCCACTGATCTTCCTATGTAAAATATTCAGGAATATTAAAAGCTTATGGTCACCAATACACAGAAGCAACTGAAACAGGTCCTCGCTTTGATACACGAATATCTTGCACCTGCATTTCACCTAACCTATTCAACCATTGAACTATTTAACAATATGCCAGTGTCTTCCTTCCTCTTGTCATATTTTTTATTATTTATTTATTAACAATATTTCTATACCGCCCCTCTCCCGAAGGACTCGGGGCGGTGTACAGCAAATTTAA
>JANHFN010003322.1:43239-58427 GCA_032468175.1 Toxicocalamus goodenoughensis
ACGCGGGAGAAAACCCGAATAACCAAAGATCCACATACAAATACCCGCGAAAACCTCAGAAAACAAATATATATATGAATAGGTCTCGCTAGGGTCATCACTTCGTGGGGGATGCAGAGGTCTTAGTTTCTGAAAATACTGTGTTCGATTATAAGAGCGCTGGTGAGGTTGGGGAAATTCTGTGGAGAAATAAAATTGCCATTTCCTACCACAAAATCAAGTTTGTGGAGAGCGCCGTAATAATGTGTCATGTAAGAGAACGAACCTACGGTCAATGTGTCTCAGCATTCAAAAACCACATAGAAAAAGTTTTTAATCTAGTAGTAGGGAAGGGAACTTTTCCTAATTGGGCACTTTGATTGTTTTAAGGTTGGGAAAACATATGAATTACTTAATTGTGACAAGCATAAATCCTTGCTTCTGAGGAATGGCAGAGACCCTGGAGGAGTTCGACCGGACATCGCCCACCAGGTATTCTATGCATATTGAAATCCAGTTTTATGGCCCACCTCTCTTTCTGAAATATTGAGAAATCACATTCATGAAAAGGCAAGAAACTAATGCTGGCAATTCTGTTTTTGAATCAAGTCACAAATGCTCTTTATTTTTTCACTATCGTTTCTTAGTTTTTATATACCGTGTTTCTCATATAATAAGGCCGGGTCTTTTTTTTTTTTTTTTTGAGCCCCGAAAAAATGGCTAGGCCGTCTTTTCGGGGGGTGACTTAATTCCCCCCCTTTGCATCTTCGGGCGGGTGGGTGGCGATGGGTTGGATGTTGACCATATCCGAGTGTGCAACAAAAGTACTTCCTAACAGCAAGTCCCCCCCCCCATTCCGCATGTTTTAATATAGGCCTTAATTTGGGGGGAGGGGCGTAATTTCATTTCATGCTTATAAAACATGCTGGGACTTCCTATTGGGGGAGGCCGTATTGTTGGAGAAACAGGGTATCTTTGACCTGAAAAATGGTATAAGAGAGGCAATATATTGAACCTGTATGCTGCCAGGTTTTACCAGTGGGCAGTAAGATAAGTTGCTATTGTACACAGCATCATATTTAAGGCTTAACAGTCACTGTCTGGGATAGGTTATGCCAGTGTCAATTTGCTTGAGGAGTTATTGGTCTTTATAGCTGAAGTCCTCACATCCAGATTCAACATTCTAGCAACGATATCACAGTTTATAACAGGTGCTTGCAATATCTCTTAGGGAAAAAAGCAGGGTCCAATTTCTCCTCTCCTGCTGATATCATCAGACTCCAGGAGACAAAAGCTATCAAGGCACTAGCAGCAGGGGAGAAAAAAACTGCTTTGAGCTTGTCCTCAAGGAAGAAGATCTGAGGACTTGGGAGGATGGAAAGCAGCCTCAGATGATGAAGGTTCCCAATCATTGACATACCTTTAAAATACTCTAATATAGTCATGATCAAATCAGGTTATAACACTTGTATAAACAGGTATTTTTATCGCTTTGCCTTTAAAAAATTGTGTAGTTTTTCTCTGCTATGGCTAAAATACAAATGAAAAGGTATATAGCTCTTGCTAATTGTTATGGCACTGCCACTAAAGCAAAGTTTCCAAAATTGGAAAGAATTCAGACCATTGGACCAAACAACGTATGCAAATCATACTGAATATGCTGCTTCCATAACGACTCAACACTACCATTAAGTTAATGGGGTCCGTATGCTTTCGGTGTAAATATTGGAGGGGTTCAAATTAAACAGAACCTCTGAAAAGTAAATCTTGAGCAAACACAGAATCCCACTTATAGGCTCAAAGAATTAGTTAGTCTCAGGAACATTGATCATTCTACTTAAGTGAAGTTCTTAACAACTTAGCAAAGGCACACTATTAAAAAAAATTATCATTTTAGTGTTTTTTTTAAAGAAAAAACAGTAGAATCAGTTCATATCATGGAATACTTTTAAGTAGGGGTATTGGCGACTTTAAGGCTTGTGGACTTCAATTTTCAGATTTCCTCAGACGGACATGCTGGCTGAAGAATTATGGGAATTATTATTATTATTATTATTATTATTATTATTTATTGGACTTTTATACCGCCCCTCTCCCGAGGGACTCGGGGCGGTGCCAAGTCCACAAGTGTTAAAGTTGCCAAGCTTGGAAACCTCTGCTTTAAAGGATTGTTCAATGTTTTCATTGGTCAGAGAAGGTATATAAACCAAAAACCCCAATCTTCTTAGTAACCCAAAAATAGCTTGCTATTAAAATGATCTCACCTCATTCAAGGCGCACATCCGAGCAATGGAGCCAATGTTATTGGTGATGGTGACTAACGTTGCTCTTGCCAGATCCTCTTTGCTGATTGTCTCTCGCTTTTCTTTGCTCATCATGTTGCCGAAACTGTGTGATAATACTAGAGGATGTGATCTTTCTTATATTTTTCAGAAAGGCCAAGGTTTCTAAAAATATGTTTTAAAGAATTTGTCTGGGATATACAGAGTCATTCATTCAGGAAGCAAAACACACACTCACATACAAATAGAGAGAACTGATCAATTCCAGCTACAGGTAAGCCTCACCATCATTAAATATAACTTGATATCAAGCATATAAAAGTTACCACAGAAGAATCAATATTTATTTTATAAAACTGAGTCCTGGCCCACTAACCTTCTAGTGTTCTCAGAGAGGAACTTTTAAAAAGGATATTGTAAAACAATTGAGAATACAGAAAAAGTCAAAAGGATCTAGGATTTAAAGAGCATAACATAAGGAATGCTTATAACATGGGGGGAGGGTGTTCAGTTTAAGAAAAAAGGTTATTCAACAGAGGACCAAGACAGAAAGAAAGTAGTATGGGAAATATTCCCCGAATACAGAGCTTGGGGCTATCCAGGTTATGATTTTTTTTAAAGTATTACTTTACACAATGCATTGTCAATTTTTGAAATGTACTATTTTGCAAGATACAATGTTGGCCATTAATCTGACTGGTTTCAAAAGGGACTTGGATCAACTCCTGTAGAATATACAGTATATAGTCCTTGGTCATAATTATCTTGTTTTTATTCTTCTAAAACTAACAGGGCCATTGTACTAGGTGAGTCTTGGATCTGGTCCAGCACATTTCTTACATTCTTATGAACAAATTTTGGTGAAGCCTGTTTATTCCAGTCCTCTCAAAGTATAGCTCAGCAAATTAAGCTATGTTGAGTTTACAGATTGGGTTCCTAAATCACATAACAGTAATCAGGAATAAGCTGTAGGGGGCCTGATAAATAAATAAATTTGGAAAGTGAATGTGCCAGATCTACAGTAAATCATTCTTGCAGTTTGGCAATTAATTTGAGTAATTGCATTGATAAATTGAATTGTGCATAGTACAATTTACTGTTTTCAGGATGCTGGTTGGTTTTCTGATTTCATTTTACAATCTGAAAACCCATTTTATTTCATTTTTTATTTATCAATCCCGATGACAGAAGTTAATTAGCTATAGACCATCAACAGCAAGCTTGTCCAACTAGCAGCCCAGGGACCGGATACGACCCATGAAGGCCACGCCCACCCTGGCTCCACAAAGGTAAAAAACGTCACGATACATCGCGATCCGGTCTGTGAAGCAATTGAGTTTGACACCCCTGATCTAGAGCCTTAAAATGCTTGCTTGTAACTTCTGGAGCATGCTGCAAAATCTAGCATTTTACTGGAGGTTTAGAATGCACCATTGAAGCATTGAAAAATTATCCCCCCAATCCCCAAATCCCATCTTCCCTCTCTGTGTAGCTTTGCCCACTTTGTGTCATCATCTTGTTATTCACCACAACCTTCAGTGTCACTCAATGCTGTAACAAAGAAGTGTAGCCATCAGGCTGCAAAACACTTCCTATCCTTGTTAACAGGACAATAATAGCTGATTGTCATTGACTAACATGGAATGGATGGGGATGGTAATTAGATTAGCATGAAGCAATATGCTATTGTTGAATAATACACGTATAAATAAAGTCACAGAATTTGCATTGCAATTTGTCCATGCGTACCTTGATGCAACAGCAGATCCTTGAAGACCAAACCGTTCATAGTCTCCTCCATAAATATCCTTCACCAGCTTATCAACATTGGTGCTGTCTCCTTTAGCTGCCATTTCTAGAGCTTCCTCAAAGGTCTCACAGCCAGTCAGCAAACAACACAGACCCAGGAATGTACCACCACCAAGACTAGAAAGCAAAAAATATCATTTCATATGTTTGACAAGAGTTCCAACAATCCTGAATAGAATTTTAATTCTCTCTCTTTGAGGGCTGCAGTGAAATATACCTAGATATACAATATTTCTATGATTGTGACATTGGTTGTTTTATGAAAGAATCCAGTGCCTTCTACATTCAACTAGGCACCGAGGCTGCTTGCAGAGTTAAGAAAACAGTAGGCAGTAAGACTGATGATTGTAAAAACTTAATTTGTGTAGTGTTTCTCAGTTCAGTGAAAGCTGGCGATGTGAAACATACAAAATGCACAACCTTATAGCCAATTGTTCTCTTAAGTGACATCAATTCTGCCTATTTAGACTCTCATGTTTCAGTCAGCAATATTAGAGAGTAGATATCCACTACGTTCCTGATGATAATTATTAATTTTGAAATAATTATTTATCCCTAAGCAAGCATCATATATTTTCTTTACTTTGAAGCTTTATTCTTTAGTTTGAAAAAAAAACCTTTTGTCTCTATCTATACTAAAATTAGATAGCATATTTACTGTACTAAATCAGCACCTACTAAATGTAGTGCAGGAAGGATTTTCAATGACAGAATGGAATGAGACATCCTTTTATTATCTAAGCAGCTTGGTTGAATGATTCCTAGCAGGGAAATGGGTCTGGGAGCCCTATTCCTTAAGTCTAAAAAAGTGAAAACAGCCTATTGTAGGCATACAATTAAACCCAGAGCCGTAAAATCTGATCTCTAAATATTTTTAAATATATTAAAAGGTGGAATTCACCCACTTCCTTTCAAAACTAATCAAAATTGGTTTCTAAATTTTTCTTCTTCCATCCCCATGCCTCAGCTTCAAGTTCAGTTCACACAAGAAGCTCTCGTCACTTTCTAATTCATAGTGGGACATTTTCAATCTCTTCCTGGAGGTCAATATACAGTCCTCATTTAGTGACCACAATTAGGACCAGCAACCCCATTGTACAGCAAAGCGGTCACTAAATGGAACATTACAATTTTACTTCAGCTTTCCTTTACTTTACAGACCTGAGAAAGTCCTAAATGTGAGAATGGGTTGCAAAGTTACTGTTCAGCACTGATGTACAGTGGGTACCTTGGTACTCAACTGCTTTGAAACTCATTGAATTTGGTACTCCACACATTTTGACAGGAAAATTTCATCCGGTGCTTGTCAGTGTTGGCTGCCTTGTGACTCACTACATTATTCTTTATGGGGAAAAATGTTTAGTACTTTTTTTGTTTTTGGTTCCTGGAATGATGAGTACCAAACATGGTGCCTCCCAGAACCAATTAACAATGAGTACTGAGGCACTACTCTACGGCTTACCGCTACTAATTCCTGCAGTGTTAAAGCCATGATTTAGAATAAAGATAGACACTCATGTTCTGTATGCAGTCTCCAATACTTTTTTTTGGTTTCATTTGGCAGCCTCTAATTGTGCTGCCTATCTTAGAAGAAAAAAGAAAAAAGAAAAACTAATAGAAACTGAGGTGCTAAGGGTAGAGTTTTGGAGAAAAGAAAAGAATAATGCAGTCCATCCAATTTGTGTGATACTGGCTAATAACAACTAACAGCAAACTGATTTTGGGACTGCAGACATAAGTAAAATCACCCATCTGTATTTAGAATTACATATGAAAAAAGACTTTCTTTTTTACAATTTTTCCAACAAAGAATTACAATAAACAGGTAAAGGAGTATACAGCAATGGTGGGATTCAATTTTTTTTACTACTGATTCTGTGGGAGTGACTTGGTGCGCATGGCAGGGGAAGGATACTGTAAAATCTTGTCTCCAGTCAGAGGTGGTATTTGCCAGTTCTCCGAACTACTCAAAATTTTCCGCTACCAGTTCTCCAGAACTGGTCAGAAACTGCTGAATACCACCTCTGGTATACAGCATCATTAAAGTTGGGAAGTTGGACAATTGTGTTTGATGGAATCTCTTCTTTTGGATTAGTCTGAACACTGATACTATATATAATTTTATAGATCTTGAATAAAGATAATTTAAAATAAAATTATTTGACTACTAGCCATTAGATTCTGTTCCCTATCAAACTCATTCTCTAATTTAAAAAAGCGTATTTTGACTCATTTTATAAAGCACTTACTTGGAATACACAAACAAGGGAAGATAACAAATTTGAGATTTGGGGAGAATATATTTTTCAGGGACTGAATATGAAAGTATAACAAGCTGTTGATTTCAGTGATTTTTGGAATTTTTTTTGGAGGGGGGAGAGGTTGTATTTCTCTAAAGGCTTTGCTTAATTATATCAGCTAACAGTTCTGGGGTTTTAACCCAAATAGTTGGTTATTCTATATATCCTACAAAAGTACCTTTTCTTTAATATCCATTATTGTTTTTTTCTTTTTGCACTTTATTATAAGTTGCCCAGTGTTAGTGAAATGGGTTGCACAGAAATTCAATTAATTAATTAATTAATTAATATTTATATTGTTGCTCATCGTGCCAAAGCCATACCCAAAGTACAAATATTGTATCCCAATCCCCAGCTCAAGAATGAGCTGAGAATCTTTACATCAGGAAAAAGTTATTTTAGGAAAATAGTATATTCACCTGGTCCCTGTAACTCTTTTATAGTTTTCTTTGGAATACACTGCTAAGATGCTGACTCCAGAGCCGATGTTAACTAGCAACATAGGAAAGGGGTTATCAAGGCAGTAAGGCTTTTTCTGACAACGCTCAGGGGCTGAGGGGTTTTCAAAATAATAGCATTCCGGCTGGCCATTGAAGCCGACAGAATCCACATACAGAAGACCTTGGATCAGGCAGTCCAACTCATCTAGCTTATGAAGCTGGAGGTCAGCAATCTGGAAGACAAGTTAATAAATGAACATTCGTCAACACAGCAGAAAAATTTGCAGAAAGTTGAAAACATAATAGGGTTGAAGACTTTGTACTATTTGAATTACCCAATAGATCAAAACCTTGAGTACTAAATAACTATTTACACAGGAAGTGTCAAGTCAAGTATGCTGTCTGCCTGACAAGAAGTGTGTGTTTACCTGGTCAGGATGTGTTTTGTTTCTGAGAATTAGGGGAAAAGGTTGCTATTATTTTGTGACGAGGTCTCACTATTCAGATCACAGTAGAACCAAAAATCGAAGGTGTTTTGAAAGAAGGATCGAACAGGTAGTCCTCGACTTGAGCCCAGAATTTATGTTGCTAACTGAGAAATTTGTGAAGTTTTGTCCCATTTTATGCTTTGCCACATTTGTTAAATGAATTGCTACAGTTCTTAAATTAGTAACATGGTTGTTAAGTGAATCTGGGTTCCCCATTGGCTTTGCTTATCAGGAGATGACAAAAATTGTTCACATGATCCTGAGGCACTACAACCGTCATAAATGTGAATCCGTTGTCAAGCATCCAAATGTAAATCATGACCATGGGGCTGCTGGCACGTTCATAAGTGTGAAAAATGGTCATAAGTCACTGTTTTCAATGCCGTCGTAACTTCAGACACTAAATGAACTGTTGTAAGTCAAGGACTACCTTTAGTCCCCTTGTTCCAGTTTTAACTCTGGTTAGTCCATTCAAACAAAAACCTGCACAACAATGTTTTGCAAGAAGTATGATGAGATTTTTTTTAAAAAGGTGTGTATTATAGAAAAATCCTCAAATCATTTCTAGTTCTTAGAAACACACAGTTGCATCATGCAGTTGTTGTTAACATCAGCAGTCTGTCAAATGTGGAAACCTAACCAAATTTTGTAATTCGTCATTGCTTAACAATTTACTTTCAATATAACTACAGCCAACAACATTTCAGGAAGCTCTGTTATAATCCTCCAGGGTGATTTCATCAAATGAAACGAGGATTTTTTAAAAAAAAAATCATTTTTTTTAAGGGCTGTAAAATTGAAAAGATATCTAATTCTTTTATATGTTAAATTCAATGTCTGGTCAATGGGTTATGCTGGCTGGGGAATTCTGGGAGTTGAAGTCCTTGGTTGGAGACCTCTGGGTTAGAGTCAAGTTTTCAACCATTTACCTAATGACCTGTGTTAGAAACTATGGCATTCCTAATACAAGTTATACTGAGTAGCCAGTCTTGATTGGAATATTATGATTAGATGAAGGTTATATCTCAAAAAAAAATTAAACTAATAAAGCAAAACAGCAAGAGGCACAACTGGTTTGTTTTCAGATTCCTGTGCTTTTTTCTTACCTCTTACATCTTATACAGGTAGTCCTCGGCTTACAATAGTTCATTTAGTGACCGTTCCAAGTTGCAACAGCGCTGAAAACAGCAGCCGTTTTTCACAGCTACGACCTTTCCAACATCCCCATCATCATGTGATCAAAATTCAGTTGTTTAGCAACTAGTTCATATTTATGACTGTTGCAGTGTCCCAGAGGTCATGTGATCCCCTTTTCCGACCTTCTGACAAGCAAAAGTCAATGCGGAATCCAGGCTCACTTACTAACTTATGTACTGCAACGATTCACTTAACAACTGAGGCAAGAAAGGCAGTAAAAGGGGAGCAAGATTCATTTTAACAAATGTCTGACTCAACCACAGAAATTTTGGGCTCGACTGAGGCTGTAAGTCGAGGACTACCCGTATAGCTTCCAGGCACACCGTAATACGAATGATGCATAATTGAATCAGCAAAAAAGATTCCAAAACTCTGTATGTGGCTTCAGTTACATCTCTCTTATTACCATCCCTGCTGTTGAGGCCTCTATCCGTTACCAGTAATGAATTATGTACAATTTGAAACCCATGGCTAGGGCTTTCGTAGACGATGAATAAAGGCTAAAGAAAAGTGTTGACAGATGGAAGCGATTCCATTTCAAACTAAGCTGCCTGTGAAGGCCTGAAGCAGGAAACGCAACGGGGGAGGGGGGGGGGAAGAGGAGGAAAGGAAGTGTGTGTGCTTGTGTTACCTATTCCCCATGTTACACCTGATCCCAAAAGAGATATACACATCTTGCCTTACTTGCTTTACACCTCACCTCACACTCAGGGGTGGGATGCTACCAGTTCTGCCTGATTCTATAGAACCGGTAGCTCTGAAGAGCAGCAGACACCGAATTGGTTCTGTGTTTGCTGATGTTTGGCCCACCCACCTGCCCGGGCTCTTACCTGTCCTTTATTTCCTGCTTTTTCAACCTCAGCTGCTTTGCGCAGTACAGCTGAAGTTGAAAAAGCAGGAAAAAAGTGGCTTTTCACACGCTGCACACCCACGCACAGCACTATTCAGCTGTCTGGGCAGCATAGCTTAAGGTGTTTTACACGCACGCACAGCGCGTGTCAGGCGTGTGTGCGTGTGAAGCCTGAACGCATACGCAAAATGTAGTCACCGAACCAGTAGTAACACTGGTTGAATCCCACCCCTGCTCATGCTTCAAGCCAAACAGCCAGTATGAGAAACACACTGAATACTCTTAACTTTGTCGCTTGTATCCTTAGATTTATATTGACTGTTTCCTAGTATGATTTGATTGCTTATTGTACCCTATGACTATCATTAAGTGTCGTACCTTATGATTATCGACTCCTGATGAATGTATCTTTCTTTTATGTATACTGAGAGTATTTTCCACCAAGACAAATTCCTTGTGTGTCCAATCATACTTGGCCAATAAAGTATTCTATCTATTTATCTACAAGTCAGCTATTTTTCTTTGGGATTTTTCTGAGAACAACAGAGAAAAAACTCCTGTGTGGAATACATTAAAACAACTGTGTTTAACTGTGAGAATGATGGAGAAAAGACTGTCATGTTTTATAAAATCGAATCCCTCAACACTCCTCAGTGACATCTCTCTTGTTCACACTTAAAGAAAATATGCCACATAACTTCTATTAAGCCGAAGCTACACAAATATGGTTCTTGTATCCAAGAGTGGAATGTTACTTTCTTTCAGACAACTTTTCTATACAGTCTGCTGATGAATAAATATCAAACCCTCTCATTCTTTGGGCTATAGTAGTGGGACATAAAAGGAACTGTCCTCCCTCAGGGTAATGTTTTAAATTTCATATGAACTTGGATTAGAAATTATGTTTTCCTTATTGGCATTGTCACCGTGGTTAGACCTCAACTAAAATCACTATTCTCTCTTTTTCCTCATTAGATGCCTGTTAGCATATGTTTAGTTTCAAGATTGAATAGAATGCCTTTATTCTGTTGCCATCTGGATTGTTTTTTTTCTCAAGGAAATGCTTCCAGGTGCATACAATCCATTGATTTTCAAAAAAATTACACAGTTTGGAAGTTAGTTTTTGGGAAGGGAGAGACAGAGTCTTTACAAGTACATTACATATTTGTTTATTTGTTTGTCAGTCAAATTTATATGGCCATCCACCACATGAAAAAGTTACTCTGTGCAGCATACAATAAAATAATAATCATCAAATAAAAATATTCAGGAAAAATTGAAATGGCAATTAAAGGCTAAGTAATGGCATCAGATATTAATAACAATGGATCGATTAAAATACCTTTTGGCAGGGATGTCCATTATCACCGCTCTTGTTTATTCTAACACTAGAAGTATTTTCTAGGACAATTAGAAAAGAAACACAAATAAAAGGTTTAATAAAGAAGAGTTTAAGCTACAAGCCTTCGCAGATTACCTAGTTTTTATTCTAGAAGAACCACAAAATCCAGCACCAAAACTTGTAGAAATCCTATGAAAATCAATAAGGAAAAACTAAAATAATTACTAAAAATATGACTAATAAGCAAAAAGAAGCACTTTTTGTGAATAAGATAAATTATTTGGGGATTAAGATTTTGGCAAGATGCATAACAATTAAGGAAGACAATTATACTGTATTGATGAAGTGTGTAACAGATTTAGAGAAATGGGATAATTTAAGGTTATCTTTTATAGGTAGAGTAGTGGTTATAAAGATGAATGTATTGCCAAAACTACTTTTTCTCTTTCAAAATATTCCCATAAAATAGAAAAAAATTCTTCTTCTGAACAAACTAACATTGAAATTTATCTGGCAAAGGAAAAAACCCAGGATTAAATTAAAACTGTTGCAGGACGCTAAAGAAAGAGGTGGTTTTGGCTTACCCGACTGGAAAATTATTATCAAACAGCAACGCTCACCTGGATGAAAGATTGGATAACTTTTGACAATAAAATAATGTTAGCTTTAGAAGGCCACAATCTACAATTTTCATGGCAAGATAGACAAGAGGCCAACCAATATTTTCAAAGACACAAGATCAGGCAGGCATTACTATCAATATGGAATAAAACAAAACAACAAATATATTTAGCAGCACCAATATTGTTATCCATACTGGAAGCCCTAAAGCACCCAAATTTGCTTCACCGAAGAAAAATTATTATATATGAAGATATTCTAAATAAGACAGGAAAATTGAAATCAAGGCAAGAATTGAAAGAGCAAGGAGTGGATTTGGAATGGTGGGCTTACCTACAAGTCCAATCATGATATAGGAAAGATATGAAAGATCATGGAATTAGCAGACAAAAAACAAAATTAGATGAAACATTACTGGGAGCAGATTGATGAAGAAAATTTATAGTCTTATTGGAATATAAATTAGAGGAGGAACAAGTAAAAGAAATTATGTTGGCATGGGCAAAGGATATTGGACATGGTAATAATTTGGATAAATGGCAAATTCTATGGAAAGAAATTAAAAAAAACATTGGCCACATCATACAAAGAAAACCTATACAAAATGTCTTATAGATGGCACATCCCTCTAACAAAATTAGCTAAAATGTACTCAAACATATCTCCTATTTGTTGGAAATGCTTCCAGGAAAATGAATTGTACTATCATATATGGTGGACTTATAGGAAAGCCCAGGATTTTTGGCATAAAATTCACAGTTGTTTAGAGGAAATGGGTGAAATCAAACTTGAATATAAACTGGAACCCTTTCTATTAGGAATTAACATAGAGAGGTACAATAAAGAAATGACATATATACGTAATTACAGCTGCAAGACTAGTCTATGCTCAAAAATGGAAACTTAAGGAAATTCCAGATGAAACGGAGATAATTAAAAAGATATGGACATGCGCAGAAATGGATAAACTAACGTTGGAGTTAAAAAATAAAGATGAGTCTGAATATTATAAAGTATGGGATAAATTTTACCACTGGTTGGGAAAAAGGAAGGACTTAAAACTTAAACTAAAATGAGATAAGGATGTTAAGATAACAGATTAGGAGTATAAAGATTTGTTGATATAGATGTATATACTATATAAATATGTATTATTTGTCATCCGAAATAGCTATGTATGACAATTAGGTGTGTCAGGATGATTACACCACATTCATTGTTTTTAAATGTTTTCTTTTTGTTTAATAAACATTTAAAAAATTGCAATTTAATTTTTTTAAAAAATACCTTGTTGACCCTTTAGGACCACAGATCTAATGGCATAATGAGGTTTTGAGGACATCTAGTAGATCAACAGGGATGAAACCAGTCTCAGGTCTCATAAGGCAGGCACAACCAAAGAGAAGACTGCAGATCAGTGCATGGGATAGCATTCTGTTTCTGTTACAGGAATATCTTCAGGGCAACAGTGATGAATTTTCTGGATATTTAATGGTTATTTAAGGGAGATTTCCAATGCAAGAAAATTCAATGGAGAAACTGGTAGGAAGTCAGAAGTTGTTCCTGTTCTCACTGCTTTTTTGCTCACCCATGTCAATCTGTTTCTCTGTTTAAGTAAGGAAATATCTCTGAAAGAATGACCCAATGGGGCACTTATTGTCCAATGATATATAAGACCTGTGTTATTTCTTGGAGACAAACTTTGAAGCTGCCATCTCCCCAGGAATGATAATAAAGATCTTAAACTGTTTAGAAAAACAATTCAGTGTTTATGGTCTAAAATTTGATGTGTAAAATGTTTATCCCTATAAAAATGTTGGCTCGTGGATTTTGTGGTATCATGTTTAATATTAAAATAGAAGTAATGTTATATTCTGAAATGATTTGAGCTTGTGACTTAGGGAATTCACTTTTTTATTATACTATTTCCTTATTTTAAACCTCTTTTCAGTGGTACTCTTGGTATTTGTTGATAAATAATCATTGCCAATTTAGAGTTTTCTTTGCAATAAATTTGGGGTTTTTGCTTTAAACTATATAATAATATACCATACCATGTCATATAAAGGCATCTATCACTATTTTGATTCAATCACAGATATGCTTCTGCTAAATGCTATAGCCCAACTTGTAATTTTAGACATTGCAGCTTGAACATATCCAGGAATAAGGTACAGGTTAGGGGCAGCAAGGTAAGTAAGAATTGAAACAGACAGCAGCACATCAGACACTTGCAAATTTACAGGCCAACAAATAATTTTGTTTATTAAAATTGTCACATATATAAGGCTAAATAGGTGCTACTTTAAGAAAGTGGTACGTCTAGTAACTCATATTCCATGTTAGAGGAAGAAAAAGGTTCAATAGAGAATTCATCTAATGTGGTTTTTAATTGAATCCAGAATATTTAAGTATTTGTGTTCTCTTGTTAGTACTACGCAGTATTTATTTGTTTATTTAAATTTAAAATAATGTAACCTGCATGCAATAAATTTTAAAAAAAATCCAGGTTACAATAATAAACACACAGGCACACATACAGAGTATATGTATAGTAAGAGCTGACTTTCCAGCTCATGAAAAAAAAGGCCTAAGGGATATTTAATGATAAGCTGACAAGTGGCTATGCTCATGCGTTTAGAATTCATCTGTAAGATAGATCACCATGTTTCCAGCTCTGTTAAGGAAGGTATTGATCTGGATAGATCCAACCCAAGGTAAATCCATCAGGTTCCCAGATAACAGTATCAGGTAGACAAGTCCTAGATTCTTCAATTGCTAATTGAAAGCAGCAGATAGTGATTTGTCAGTTGCACCTCTGCAAAATTAGTGCTGTGAATATCAAATTTATTAGAAACTTTGTATACATTCTGTATCACAGAGATAGTAAATAGTAAAATAACATCACAAGGTAAAGACAAAATAAACTTGACTTTACAAGAAAATCTGCATTAAAAATAACACACCCAAAGGGCAGCCTTTGAACACTACTGATGCTCAAATGTCTGGCAAAACAGAGCGGTTCTTAAAACTTTTTGAAAAGATGGCAAGGTGAGAGTCATGATTTCAGAATGGTAGGAACACTGTAATGTTAAATCTCCCTTTGTTCCCCGAGCCTTTTAGCTTCTCTTAAGGTCAGGCTGGTTCTAGAAGGATGGTCTTGAAGTTGAGCCTACTCTTCTTAATTCATCTTGTGATAATGACTTTGGATATGATGTTCTCCAGCTTGCATCATGTCTCTTGCTAACCAGGCAATAAATGATAACATTTGAAGAAAAAGTAAGACATTTTGTTATTCAGTTAGTGACAGCAGAACGTACCTGATATTCTGAAGAAGTACCAGAATCAATAAAAATTTAACGACAACTTATTTTCTTTGATTCAAGTATCTGCACCAGTTTGGAGATATTCTCATTGCTAGAATACTGTGCCAGATTATGCAAGGAGGACTCTCTTTTCTCACACTATAAAATATTAAATTGCCATAAAAATATTTGTCGCTCCATTTCTTCCCACATGCAACCATCAGGAGAGTCAAATTCAATTTAATTCAATTCAATTGAAGAGCATAAAATGCCCTTCTTCCCACTTCAGTAGGTTGTCTCAATTTAAAGTGATTTTTGAGTTATAATAGCTTTTGTTATTTAAAAGAAAATGGATCCTAAGTCTTTCAAAAGAGTGAGCTGTAATTCCAAAGCATCCTTCATTGCTGTGCTAATCAAACTAGTTTTCATCCAATTCACCTGTAATTTATGGCATGAATTTTTGCTTTTTATTATAATATAGTATAATATTATATATAATATTCGGGTGGTGCAGTGGCCTAGAGGTAGAGCTCTTGCCTCACAATCAGGAGGCTGTGAGTTCAATCCTAGGTAGA
>JANHFN010003322.1:58527-71016 GCA_032468175.1 Toxicocalamus goodenoughensis
ATTCCATTCCATTCTATTCTTTAGCTGTTAGCATGACTGTGGAGTTCTCACTGTGACTTTTCATTCCCTATTTCCAGGAATCTTACTGACAATAATGAAAAGGCAGAATGAGAAAAAGAAGTTACCAGTCAGAGGTGAGGAATGTTAAGATGCAGGAGCCCAGCAGCACTGTTTGGAGAACCAGAGATTTCTCACGGAAGACTTCAAAACAAAATGCAGGCAGTCCTTGACTTACAACAGTTCATTTAGTGACCATTCAAAGTTATGTCACTGAAAAGAGTGTCATGACCATTTTTCACACTTACGACCATTGCATGGTCACCTGCAGTGATGGTATGCACCGGTTCAACCCGGTTCTACCGAGCTGATAGTGGCGATGAGCAGCAAAGACTGAACCACTTCTCTCTGCCACTCTGCTCAGGCTCCCATACTCACTCACCTTTATCTTCTGCTTTTGAAGCGCAGCTGCTTTGCGCACCACAGAAGAGTGGCGCGCAAAGCTGCTGAGGCGACCGGGAGAGTGCAGGCTTGCAGGAGGGGAGTTGGAACACCTCTGCACCTGTGCAAACGCCTCTACGCCTCTGTGTTTGACACACGTGTGCACGCAAAGTGCATGCACATATACAAAGCACGCCCACCAAGCCGGTGGTAAAAGTGTTTGAATCTCACCAATGGTCGCATGGTCAAAATTCAGATGCTTGGTGACTGATTTGTATTTATGAGGGTTGCAGGGTCCCAGGGTCGTGTGATTTATCTTTTGCGATCTTCTGACAAATAAGTCAATGGGGAAACCAGGTTCACTTCACAACCATGTTGCTGATCCACTTAACCACTGTGGCGAGAAAAGTCGTAAAATGGGGCAAAGCTCAGTGAACAAAGAGTCTCCCTTTAACAACAGGAATGTTGGGCTCCATTGTGGTTGCAAGCTGAGGACTACCAGCATAAGAAATACCCAAATACAGGTAGTCCTCGACTTATGACCACCATTGAGCCCAACATTTCTGCCGTTAAGTGAAACATTTGTTAAAGGAGTTTTGCCCCCATTTTATGACCCTTCTTGCCACACACCCTTCATGAGTGAATCACTGCAGTTGATAAGTCTTTAACCCGGTGGTTAAGTGATTCTGTTTTCCTCATTTGCATGTCAGAAGGCTGCAAAAGGTCACACGACCTTGGGAACACAGCATCTGTCATCAATGTGAACCAGCTGCCAAGAATCTGAATTTTGATCACATGGCATGGGGGGAAATGCTGGAAAGGTCGTAACTGTGAAAAGCAGTCATAAGCAGGGGTGGGATTCAACTGGTGTTATATTTCGTATCTACGTTTTGTGTGCGCATATGTGTAAAAAAAACCTTAGGATGTGCCGCCCAGACAGCTGAAAAGCGTTTGAAAAGCCACTTTTTTCCTGCTTTTTCAAGCTCAGCTGTGCCGCACAAAAGAAAGCAGCTGAGGTTGAAAAAGCAGGAAATAAAGGACAGGTAAGAGCCCGGGCAGGTGGCCAGGCGGGCCAAACAGCAGAAAACACAGAACCAGTTCTTTAGAACCGGACAGAACCGGTAACATCCCACTCCTGGCCATAAGTCACATTTTTTCAGCCCTGTTGTAACTTTGGACAGTCACGAAATGAACTGTTGTAAGTCAAGGGCTACCTATATAGTGGCCTTTCCTACAAGCAATATTTACTGTTGCAACCACAAAGAGAATTCTTTTTTTTTTCTTAGACGTAAGTGGCAAAAGCTATCATCCTCTCTAAACTGGATGGGTAGTCCTCAACTTATAACACTCCATTCAGTGACCGTTCAAAGTTACAAGAAGCACTGGAAAAAGTGACTTATGACCATTTTTCAGTTACAAACTTTGTCGCCTCCATGATCACATGATCAAAATCCAGATGCTTGGCAGCGGGTACATACTTATGACCGTTGCTGTGTCCAAGGTCATGTGATCACATCTGCAACCTTTTGACAAGCAATGTCAATGGGGAAGCCAGGTTCACTGAATGACTGGATTACTAACTTATCACTTAATAACCGTGGCAAAAGTGGGTTTGATGCAGGGGCCGGCTTCAAACATTTTTAGCAAAGGGTTCTCTGCCTGGTTGCTGGGTGGGCATGGCCATGGTGGGTGTGGCCTAGTTGGCTTCCTGCATCACGGCGGGGGAAGGGGGGGCGTTTTTGCACTCCTCAGGATCCAGAGGCTTTCCTCAAGTTATGGGAGGGGGAAAACAGCGTCCCCGGGCTCTGGAGGGTCTCTGGAAGCCGGAAATGGGCCCATGTCCAGCCTTCCCAAACTTCCAGGAGGCCCATTTTTCACCGTCCCTGAGCCTCTACATGTGCCCTGTATCCAAAATGGGCCACCTGGAGACTCCTGGGGGGGGGGAATGGGGTAGCCAGGGGTGGGATTTGAGCGGGAACTGCGCAGAATCTTAGCTGAGGCTCTCCCGAACCCCTCCGAACCCCCAGCAGCCGACCCCTGCTTTGATGTGATTAAAACATAAAGACGACTCCCCTGATTTTGATTTGGCAGTCTTACCACAGGGAGTAGGAATGCTCCTGAACGAAGACAGAACGTAAATTCACCTACCATTCGGAAATCTTCCTCAAACTTGTAGGCTCCACCTCCAGTGGCACAAAGCGTGGTATGCAAGCTTGAAAAGTTTTTTTCGCTGCCCATCTGTATGAACCTGTGCATGGCACAGCTTGGGAAACGGATGAAATGGAGATTCCCTTTACGTCCGCACATAGTCAAGTTTTTCAGTTCCAGGTGGACATCTCGGATCCCTGTTTTACCGTAGGCGGTGTTGGAAGTCAGATACTTCCTGATGCTTTTGAGGTTTTCCACTTCTTCCTGCTCTTCTTCAGCGGTAATGTCTTTTGGCTCAAAGTATACCAGTTTAACAAGGGTCCCACCAATGTCCATGCCAAACCATGGGAATGCTAGAGGAAGGAAGAAAATAAAGGTTACTGCAGGAATGCTTTAAACCAGGGGTCGCCAACCTTTTGCACCTCAGGGATCACCAAACTCATAATTTTAAATCCCAGGGACCACTAACCAGTTCTGTGGGCATGGCCTAATTTATGGGTGTGGCTTGGTGGTCAAGTGAGGAATGGCTTGTATGTCAATATTATACATATTTATATAAATATTGATTTTTTTATAAAGAAAAGAAGCAACTTTTACCCAAAATCAGGGAAAGCAGTCAGTCAGATTGAGCTGCTCACAGAATCACAGATTCATTCAGAGATCTATCTAGCTGCCATCAGCTACTCAGTCTGTCACATAAAATTTGCTTGCCGTGAGTCTGCACTGAATAATAGAACCTTTGGTCCTAACGGAGGTTTCGCTGTACTTAAAAGCAGAGCTGAAGATCTAAAGACTAGCTAGAAAGCAAGAAATGAAACCATTTCCTGCTTCCTAGCAAATCTAAATCTCCCTGTACAGCAGAACAGCTGATGGTTGGAAAGGAAAAATAGCAATTTAACAGGCAAGTTTGCCGGGTAAGGAGTGAGGAGGGCGAGGAGAGTTCCCATGGGCCATGTGTGTGGTGCAGCCTTGAGTTTCTGCACAGCCTGGATTTATTGCTTTGGGGGGGGATGCTCTGGGGGTGAGATTTCTTTGCAGCCCACCAAAATTTTCTTGCGGCCCACCGGTTGCTGACTGCTGCTTTAAACAATAGTTTTAAATGTTAAATGTAACAGCTAGAAGGCTTTTATTGTACTGCCAAATTATTCCAAGATATAGTTACTAAGACCAGCGGTTCCCAAGCTTTTGGGCACCAGGGACCGGTTCCTTGGAGAGAGGTTTTTCTATGCATCAGAGGGGGTGGGGTTTCATGTGTTGCCTACATCCTGTGGCTGGGACTTTGCTTGTTTGCACAGATGGGTTTCTGGCATGCTACGGACCGGTGCCGGTCCATGGACCAGGGTTTGGGGACCCCAAGCCTAGACCAAACTTCCCCAACCAAGTATTTTCTAGATCAGAGGTTCCCAACCCCCAGGCCACAGCCCGTTCAGAACTGGGTCATAGGGGCATGTGCGTGCAACCATCCCCTCTTCCCTCCCACTACCGGTGGCACTACCTCTGGTCCATTGAGTCAGAAAAGTTGGAGAGCCTCAGTGGCGCAGTGGTTAGAGTGTTGTACTGCAGGCTACTTCTGCTGAGTATCAGCTGCCTGCAATTTGGCAGTTCAAATCCCACCAGGCTCAAGTCTAAGTGCTATTGCTGAAAAGTATGGTATTTCAAATGCACATCTGGAAAGCATATTCCATCTTTTAACAGCAACAACAGTGTTATCAGCCAGGTCAAAAGATTAATTGTGTACACTGAATCAGCCTATGACATGCATGCTTAATACAGAGACTCATTTAATTGTTTATAAAGTAATTCAGAGTATATGCTCAGTCAGAAATAATTCTCTTGACCTCAAAGTAATCTATTTATCTCCTTCAGATGCCTGCCTGAACATTTTTTTTTCTTTTTGTATTACTGGGACAACTTGCATTTTTGCCACCATATTTTCAGCAACAATATCAGCAAAGTTCAGAATTCCCTTTTCTAAACTTTGATTAAAAGGCTCCTTCCCAGAGACTTCTTGAAAAAGGAATCTCTCCTTTTCTTTCATGATATTAAAATATAATGCAAAGCACCATGACAATAAACAACCAAAATACAAATAAATATTGGATTTACTGTTTGGAAAAACATGTGTCCGTGAGCATTATGACATTTATGATAACTACTTTTTGGTAATAAGATAATTGTTTGAATTTTGAAATTAACAATAACAACCTCCTAATGGAATTTGACCACAGAGAGGATTCTTGCTTGATGCAGATCTAGATTTAGACATCTAGATATGTCTATTTTGGAATGTAGCCCATGCATTATTCAATGTTTAAAGATGCCAGGGCTCACGGGAGTACCATATCTATTCAACTAAGTCTACTTTTGTTTAAAGGATCAATTCAAATATGAAATAACATATTTATCACAAAGCTTATTTCTAACTTTCTACGAATATTGATACAGCAGCAATATATCAATTATTCTGTTTGTTACTGAGGCAAGCATGATTAAAAAGGAAAAAGGAAGGAAACGAACAAGACAGCCACACTTCTGTGATCTCTTTCCTAGTCTCTGTCCATTAGGAAACAACAGTCCCAAAATAGTCCCTGTTCTTCTATTTTTGGCACCCCTAATACAACTGTTGCAGGGGGATGCCGTGAATATGTGTGCGGCAATGGCTCCATTCATTCACATGGAAATATCAGCCTCTTATCAAACTATTTTTGCATTGTACTGTACATTCCACTTACGTAGTAACCGTATATAATTAGTGCCAAAGTATAGTAGCTTAAAGTCAGTGCAATATCTAGGAGGCCAATCCATGATCACACATCCCGTAGGATATATAAAATGACAACTGCAATTTTGTATGCATTAACCAGGAGGCATAGCCGACGGAATACAAGGCAGCTTATTTTATGTATTCCTATGACTGCCCAGTTGAAAAAGTCCTGAATTCCACTAATCTTTGTGCCACATGTAGCATTGCTTTGCCAGAATGGCACACAGCAGCCACACTAGCATACAATTGTTACATAAATGGGGAAAATGCAAGGTTTCCATGCTCCCAATACCAGCTGAAATAGGAGAATGGTTATAAAGTAGAATTTAAATCAGAATTGAATAAAAAAAAAAATATCAGCAAGGTATCCTAGGGCAACAAATTAGCCTTAATCTTCTCTAATGGGCAAAAGCCCAAAGTTTGTGAATATTGAAAAAATAAAAACATTTTCCAACTCTTTTTTTGTGAGCTTTTTGTTATTGTCATTGTTCATTGTCCGAAGTCACTTCTGGTGAGATGGGCAGATATATAAATTTAATTAAACAAAATAAAAACTTGAACCTTTGGTCTTAAGTTCTCAGTTAGGGAGACTATATGCGGTATGATCACCCAAGAATCTCTTGAATTTGTTCAGTCACTAAGTGTTTTTTATCAGGGCAACCCAATCTACCCAATTATGGGACAGAGCATAGTGCTTCTGTTTTCACCTTTCACCCCAATCCACAAGCCTTTGCAGGCAGTCGGTTTCGCAACAAACTACTTTTCTGTTAAATTTATATTTACCGACAAAGAAATAACGGGCTTCAAATTCCAGAAACCTTGAAACAGATCTATACTAGTCTCCCTTTATTTCTTTGTCGGTAAATATAAATGTAACACAAAAATTCATTCACTAAGTTGTATCTGACTCTTTCTGATCCCATGGACCATAACACACTAGTCCCCCACACACCCATCCCCCACTATCTCCCTGAATCTACCCAAGCTCATATCTACTGTGTCGATGACACCTCATTCTCTTTTGTCCCCCCCTTCTCCTTTAGCCTTCAATCTTTCTCAACATCAGGATCTTTTCTAACAAGTCATCTCTTCTCATTTGGTGGCCAAACTATTTGTGCTTCAGCTTCAGTATCTGTCCTTCAGTCAGGGTTCATTTACTTTAGGATTGTCTGATTTAATCCCCTGAATGGACAGGGTTAAAGGCTACAGTCTACTTTGAACCAAAAGTTATTACATCCTCTTCAGACTACAGACAGTTGCGGATTTCAGCAGAAGGCTTCTCACCCTTTGCCACACAAAAACCATAGTTCAATATACCCTCTATCAACTGGATTAAGTCAACAAGAGATAGCAAAAGGTGAACGGAAGATAAATTACGTCTTGCAGAAAACATCAGTTGTTTACAGAACGAAGTATCGCAAATTTCAAAGTCTGCAACAAAATTATTTGTACGAAAAGGGATACACTCTGCCAGCAAGAACAGAGCTCAGGAGGGCCGCAGGCGGCCCTCCTGAGCTCTGTTTTTATTGGCAGAGGCATCACGGGTCAATCCTTTGCTGTTTCTAGGGCAGCCTCGCGGGCCAGATCTAAGGACCCTGCAGGCCGGATCCCCCCTCAAGTCTTGAGTTTGACACCCCTGAGTTAAAGAATTTCAATATGGCATAGTTGCAGTAACGAACATAGCTGTGAAAGGTCATTCTTGCTAATTTGGTAAGATTCTAGATTTTATACAATATTATCTTCGTTCTGTTGATGCTTCTATATGTTTCTATCTATCTATCATTATCTAAATACAGTTTATGCTAAAATCTAACTGGAAACTGCTCTAGAAGTCAAAATAGGTAAAAGAGGATTTAGACTTAATGTCACTTAAATATTTCTTTGCTACTTCCTATACTAAAACTCTGAAACATTTTACAATAAAACAAAGATTCATGTAATAATTTCTAATCGTGCATTTTCTTGATCTTCTATCCACTTCAGAAGAGAAGAAAATTTAATTATACATATTTTCCTTCTGAACAATTATAGAGCCAAAATACCTTTTCCTCTTGAGAATTTCTGAGAAACAATAGTCTGAAGGACATACTGTATATAACATCATGGATTGGGTCAAGGGGCTCTTAAATGTTAAATAAAAGTCCAAGGCCAGATGACAGGGGAAACTATCTTGATTAAATACTGGAAAAGTCAAACAGACCTCAGCAATACTGCATTACAGCCCATTAAACCCATAGACTGAATTTTATTGCAGTTTTATCCAAATCCTATTTGTTCAGCTGTAGATCTCTCTATATGCTTTTATCATAATGCATGCAAAAATCACGGTTGCCTGTTTCTAGAAGGTTAATTAGGATTTCAGAGCAGAGTCAAGCACATATTCACTAGTTCACACAAAAGCAGTCTTGCAACAGCTATTCACCAAAATGAAGTGCAATATATTTGTCATCTGTACGATTTCATAAGGTTGAAGAAACTTGAAATTCCATGTAAGGGCACATCAGAGCTCTCATTTGTTGAAAGTCAAGATCTGAAATGATCACTTCAAGACTTCCTGCAACTATACAAGACTATATTTTGGGGTTGGGAATAGTTTAAATACTTTTTAAATTGAGTCTGAGCACTTGCAAACTTTTAAAAATTTGCTTCCCTCAGAAAATCAACTGAACGTCATGTCTCCATATTAGACCAGGAGTACAAAATTTCAGTGATGTAATATCTGAAAGCCACGTAAAAGGAGCATGTGGTGTAGGAGTTACTTGTTGCTCATTCTGATTTTAATTTGTTGAAATCCTGTGGCTTTGTGTGAAAAATCTCTACTACTTGGGGGTAGAAATGTCTAATGACTGCATAAAGTCAGTACCTCACACCAACCTCTGCACAATGAATTATTACGCTGGGATTTTCAAAATTCACCTTTAGCTTAGAGGCAGTTTTTGACTTAAGACCATAATTGAATCTGGAATTATAGTCATAAATCAATTTGATTCGATTTTACAACTGTTTTTGTGATGGCCATAAAGTGATTCAATGCTGCCATTTTCTGCCAGAAAGCAGCCAAAACGGTTACAAATCATAGTTACATGATTGCAGAAAGCTTTGGTCAGAAATACGAATTTGTTGCTAAGCATGTGAAATGAAGATCACATGACCATGGCAGATGTAACTTTGAGGGTGGGTCGTAAGTAGCTCTTTTTTAGTCCATTGTAACTTTGGTTAAGCGAGGACTACCTATATTACGGAAGACTGATGAGACAAAGAAACATTAGGCTGTATCCATGTTATTTTTGAAAGAGAACTATGTCAAGCAAAATAGGGCAATAATAAGAAACATTTAGCTCTGTTTGAGATTGAGAATGTCTCCAACATTCCCAATAGGTGAGAATGTAAATCGTTATGTACAAATCACAAAATGCTGTCTAATAAATATGCCCAGTCACTATTTCCTGATGACCACCTGGTAAGAATTATCCACCTTAATGTAGGATCTGCTCTCATTATGTAGCTTCCCTATCTTTTTTCCCTAAATGAATTAGCACTCAGGTGAAGATTCTCATTATTTTTATATTTTAAAAATTCATGTAGGATGGATGTGGGCCCCCGACATATTATTGTAAATAAGAATGATGCTAGAACTTAATGGGGTTTATGGTGTTAATAGCAAAAAAAACAAACATTTAAACCAAGCCAAGTTTCCATCATTGCACTGTGCCTCATAATCCATTGTTTTTGTTTTTTTAATCTAACAGGTTCCGTGGCCTAAATATTTGAAAATCCCTGTCTAGAAGGTAGCGTTCTGTGCTTTTTTCTTTTCTAGCCAATATAATCTTTTTACATAATTATGAACAGTGATGCTTAAAAGTTTGTGAAGCCTTTTGAATTTTCAGTGTTTCTTCATAAATAAGGCCTAAAACCTGATCTGTTCGCCATACAAACGCACAAATAGAATGTTGGGGTTTTTTACTTGTTTGTTTCATTTAGTGCTCTATCTAATTTTAGGATGTATGTGAAGAACAGATCACTTTTCTGCTCACTTTTATGCAGAAATACTGAAAATTCAAAAGACTTCACAAACTTTTAAATACTATTATAAATTAAGAGAGCTTGGCAAGCAGCATGGAAGCTGCCCATAGATACCACCTCACCTAAGGAACTATATTATAAATGTTCACAGAACAAATGGAGCATTTAAATAATGTTTCCTGTGCAATCATGGAAAAATGGGGTTTTATTTTATAATTGGGAGAACACACATTCTGTGTCTCTTTTTTCATGAAATGTTGGAAGTAAAACAGTGTTTCCACCTTTCTCTTTTGTTAAAAATAAACTTTTTTCCCTCACTTTCAGAGAGGCAAAATAAATTACTTGTGTTTTGCCCCAATCCCACAATGAAACAGATTTTCTTATGCATGCTAATATCAGCATTAAGCAAACACAGTTCTTTATGTCAGTGTTGTGTTATGTACAACTTGAAACCAAGCCAAGCCAAAGGAATCTAAACCCAGAGAGAGGAAACCATATGAATGATCTACAAAAGGCAAACAAGCTCTGAAGTCCACACGAGGACAGCAGAGATTACAGTACACAAAGACAACTACAAGGTGGTATTGCAGTTATGTTAACTGGTTCATCTTTTGTGCAGTTGGCATTACTACATTTGATATAGCATGTTAGTATACCTTGACCTATCTGTTCAGCAAACCTTTCCCTACACTGTCCGAGTTCTGTGTGCTTTGAAGTTGAAGTATTATGAAAACGTGATTGATCATTATTACAGTCGTCCTTGACTTTTGATTACAATTCAGCCCAAAACTTCTGCTGATAAGTGAGACAATTGTTAAAGAGAATTTTGTCCCATTTTACAAACTTTCTCACCACAGCTGTTAAGTGAATCACTGCAGGTTTTTAAATGTTTAAATTAATAACACAACTGTTAAGTGAAATTGGCTTCCCCATTGACCCCAGGTTGATCACATGACCCCAGAACACTACAACCATCATAAATATGAGCCAGTTGCCAAACAACCAAATTTTGACCACGTGACCATGGAGACATTTCAACGGTCATAAGTGTGAAAAACAGCCACTTTTTTCAGTAGTTATAACTTCAATCATTAAATAAATGGTTGTAAGTCAAGGATTACCTGTATTTTCATCGTAAAGTTTTCCAGAGAACTCAGAATACTGTTGTATGAGTTCACTTTTGTCTCCTTATATTTTATAGTTTTAAAGTTCACAACAGCTAAAAAGCAATAAAGAAGTTTTTCTGGCATAAAACCAATATTCAAGAACACTATAGTTTTGATGTGTTCACAACAAGGAAAAGAGAGTCCATTTCTGAACTCTTCTGAGTAGAAGCTTAGGATCAGAAACCAGGTCAAACAAAAAAGATACTAAGGAATGTACCATCTTTCAAGATCTTGAGAACATTTTATTTCTCTAAGTCAAGGGTCTTCAAACTTGACAAGTTTAAGACTCGTGCACTTCAACTCCTAGAATTCCTGAGCTAACATGACTAGAGGAGGAATTCTGGGACTTGAAGTCCATAAGTCTTAAAGCTGTCAAGTATGAAGACCCCTGCTCTAAGTGGTAGAAAAGCAAGGGAAGATATAAATAACCAGTTCAATATTTAGTCCACCTTAAATGTAATGTTGGGTCGTGTTCTATATTTTAGATCCAGCACATGACGTAGATTGCGTAGTGAAGTAATCTGTTGCTTCTAAATGCTGCATGAATCAGATTATACCTTGGGCAAAACACACAGGTCCTTGGTAGGTAGCAAACAAAAATAGAGAAAGATGCTAGAGGTTAATTTGGTATGCTGCACCAAGCAAAATATTCAACTGAAACCAAATTATCTATCTAGAAACTTAAATAGATGGAGACCCATTTTAGGAGATAATGACAAATGCATCTTTTCTTTTATATATACTGAGAGTATTTGCACCAAGACAAATTCCTTGTGTGTCCGACCACACTTAGCCAATTATATTGTATAAAAAATAACTTTTAGATGTGCAGCCATCCTTGCCCCATTTGACTTCTCTGCAACTTTCAATATCATCAGGATACCATGGTATCCTTCCGGATCGCCTCAAAAGATTGGGAATGAGAGGCATTGTGCTGTACTTGTTCATCTTTCTCAATGGTCAATTCCAGTGGGTGATGGGAAGGGGAGAGATCCTGCCTTTGGCCCCTACTATGTGGGATGCTGCAGGGTTCAATGCTTTCTTCACTCTTATTCAGTATCTACCTAAGGTCACTGGGTGAGTTCATCTGTTGCCATGAGATGAGGTATCAAATATACATCTCTGTGCCTGGCAAATTAAATGATACTGTGGACATCTTATCTCAGTGCCTGGAGGTTATGAGGATCTAAATAAGGAACAACGGGCTTTAGCTGAACCCTAACAAGACTGAATGGCTTAGGAACTGCTCTTGGCTTGCCAGTTTTAGGATGATGCCACCTTTGAAGTTGCACTGTCCCAAAGAAGACCTACTACACAACCTACAGGTCCTACTGACTCCGGGATGAAGAACAAGTAGCAGTCATGGCTAGTCTTTGCACAACTTCATATCTGTGGACTAGTTGTGTATACTCCTAGATTGGGAGGTTCTGCTCATGGTCACTTACATGCCCTAGTCACCTTCCAATTGGACTATTGTAATAGGGCTTCCCTTGAAGAGTACTGGAAACTTCAGCTGGTGCAAAATGCAGTAGCATGGACAGTTATGTGTGCTCCATTGGTTGCTACTCTGCTTCTGGGTCCAATTCAAGGTACTGGTTTTGAACTTCAAAGCCACCCATGGCATGGTGCTATCTGAGGAATAAACTCTTCCAGATTACTCTACCCATCTCATCAGATCAAGCAAAAGAAGACAGTCCCATCTATTAGGGACTTAGAGAGGAATTCTGGGAGTTGAAGTTCACACAAGTTTTAAAGTTGCCAAGGTTGGAGACCCCTGCCTTAAAACCTGATTATACCATCAAACTGGGGGCCATACGGGACCAATGAGGTAATGAGTTTGTTGTTAACATCTGCTGTCCTCCTTCAGCTTTTGTGATTTTTAATAATAATAATAATAATAATAATAATAATAATAATAATAATAATAATAATAATAATAATAATAATAAT
>JANHFN010003322.1:116362-127437 GCA_032468175.1 Toxicocalamus goodenoughensis
ATCTCTAGGCTTTTCAAGATCAGGAAGTAGATCCTCATTCCGATAAAACCCCTTTTATTTAGGTTAAAGGGAATTCCTCTCCAGCAAACAGTCTTTCACGAGATTTCACAACTACAGACCTTTATCAGGCTTGGAGAGTTGCCAGGCCGCTATCTTCCAAATACCACACTATAGCAGCAATTACTTGGCAAGAAATCAGGAACAGATCTTACCCTAATGAATTGAACTAATTGTCTCCTGCACCACTCTCCTTTTGCTCCTCTTTTTTCCCTATGGGAGGGGCCATTCACCTGAGCCTTTACTCCCAAGTCAACCCTTGTTCCTTAACTGTTCCCTTCTCCTGGCTGCTCTGCACATGCGCAGTCTGGAAACAGGCTCCAGCTGTTCTTCTGCCCCACTGATCTCTGACTCTGAAGGTACCTGATAACTGTTGGATCGCCCTGGCCCCATCTCTGCCTCCAACACAGAGCACTTGTCAGAGCCTTCCACAGACTCCAGGACTGGCCCATTTCCTCCCCAAACTCCTCACTGTCTGAGTCTGCCGCCAGCTCTGCTGGCCGCTGGCGGGCCACAACATTTGCAGAGATCATGTGCCTATTTAATTTGTTTCTCAAAAAAAACCCCTCTAATAAACTGGCATTGGTAGTCCTGAGAGACCAAGGATTTTTATAACAGTATGATCAAAATGGCATGGTTCTAATTTTTACAAAAATCAATTCCCCACTAACTACACTTAGGTTGTTGGGTAAGAATATATGGGAAAACATATTAATTTAGATGCTGTCAGCTCTAGAAGTGAAGGGCTTATTTGGTTTGTACTAACATTGTAATAACAATAGCAATAGCACTTACACTTACAATATATACTGCTTTACAGCCCTCTCTAAGCGGTTTACAGAGTCGGCATATTGCCCCCCAAAATCTGGGTCCTCATTTTACCCACCTCGGAAGGATGGAACCTTGAGCCTGATGAGATTTGAACTGCCAAATTTCAGGCAGCTGGCAGTTAGCAGAAGTAGTCTGCAGTACTGCACTCTAACCACTGTGCCACCGTGGCTCACCCAATGCTAATGGCAAGAAGGAAGTCACCCTTTAGGCAGAATTGGTAAAAAGGACTGGGAAGCCCACTCCTTAATCTTATTCAGCTGAATATTCAGTCTGTGAGCAGGCTCATGAAGGAAAACAAACTGATTCAAGTCAAATATTATTGGAGATGGAAGAAAACCAGTTTCCCATTCCAGTATATGAAAGAAGTGAATATATATGCAACCTATGCATGTGAATGGATGTACATACAGCAGGGCGTGGTAAAGAAATTCAAGATGGCAGCTACAATGGTGCAACTGAAGCTCTGCTTGTTTCTATCTATGTTGGGCATGCAAACCTCCAATAATGCCATAAAAGCTCCATCTTGCCTCTTTTGACCCTACCTTTACAAAAAGTATGTACTTATAACAAATAATGATCAGGAATTTAAAAAAACAACTATGATTCCTTGATTAGAAACAGTTTTTATGAGACGTTCGCTTGGCTTTGTACAAAGTCTGTGCTTTTCAAATTCAGATGAAACAAGATGAGAGCTCATAAAAGTAGAACATAGTCTATAATTCCTTTGTCTGTAGAGTTCAGTGTTACATGTGAATCTGATATTTAAACACATACTGTTTTGACAGGAAGTCAGGCATATTTTGAGGGATTTGGAGAGTGGGAGTGGAGATTTTCACATTTCAGGGGTTTTGTCTGTAGAGCATTTTCAGTTCTATTAGAAGAAAAGGTGTAACTGATTCCTATTAAAACAGGAATGCAAAGAACAGCATGAAACAGTTCGTAGGAAGTGGCTGGCAGAAAAGACGCACCTTATAACTCAGGCGAAAGGAGCGGAAACTCTCCGTAACAAGGAGATGAAAAAATTTGCTGGAAATAAAGAATATTATGCCAAGCAACTCAAAGAAGCAGTACGTTATCCCCCCCCCTTTTTTTTTCTTTGTATCTGTGAAAAAAAATGCAAGAGAAAGATTTGTGAATGAATGTCTTTCAATTTATCCTGTGCCTTACTATTGAGTGTATAATATCCAAAAATATCCAAAAAGTACATGTGTACGTAGACAAATTATGTAAGAATACACACACACACACACACACACACAAAAATATGCTGCAGCTTTAAAACTAGAAACTCCTTCAACAGCAATACAAGGAGTTCTTAACTTTTGACCACAATTGACCCTTGTCCAAAGTTATAGCTGTTGCAGTGGCCCCTATGGTCATGTGATCAAAATTCAGGCCTTACGATCCCTCCTTACGACTGGCTGCAAGGACATTGCAACTGCTCCCACTCTCTCCTCACCATCTCAGGTGCTCAGCTGGCTCACCAACTGCAAACTGGGTCCTGGATGTCTCACCCCCTTCCATCCTTACCCCATTACTTTTTGTAATGTTGTTCTGCAGCTGTTTACGTGCATGCCCAGCTGATGGGAGGCATGGCTTTCCTACCAAAGCTGCATTGAGCCATCCTGCAAGCGAGTGCCATTCTTGCGGTCATTCAGAAGGTTCTTTTTCCAAATCATGCCAGGGCGGCCACCCTCATCCCCTGAAGCATGCTCTGCTTAATGACCCACTCAATCACACAATAGCCACAATTGGAAGTGCCGGGATTGCAGTCGCTGAGTGAAACAGTCACATGGTGCCTTGATTTATGACTGCAAACAACTTGCAATCAACATTCCAGGCTCAAAAGTCATACGACACTTTTTTAGGTTTACTGTTTTGGTTATGTTTTGGGATGCAAACTAAAATTTTGGTTTTGACCTATATGTCTTTTATCGCGATGCTTGTAAAGTACTTATATATAAGATAGCCTTTCTTTGCTTTGCTTTGGGCCTCTCAATTCATCCTCCACTTATTCAATATGGATCTTTTTTAATGGTTCTCCAAATAAGGAAGGTGAAAAAGGTTAGGATTTTAAGCAATGCTTTCTGAAGTAATCTCCGGGTTTTTCAACCTCTTCCTTTCTATATTAGATTTAGCACACACTAGCACAACTCTCATTGTTGGCCAAGTTGGGCATAGGACATGATAAAAAAATGTCAAGATGGTGGGCACAATAGTATGTAGCATTGCCAGAACTACTATCCTAATTTTTTTTGACCATATCTATGGACACACCCGCCTCATTTGTTGGCCTTACGGAGTTAAAAACAGATTTGCTCCCAAGGGCCATTGGGAAATGGTCACCTTTATATTTATCACTTTGTGTCTCATGGTTGTTTCTGTTTTTAATTGGCTTTTATATTTTACTTTATTTTTACATTTGTAAACTATGAAGAATCATTCATGGTAAACACAACAAACACATCAGTCGCCGTCATCATCAATCTCTGTTTTCTCTCCAGGAGAAATGTGTGGCAGAAAAAGACAGTGAGCTTCAAAGATGGCGAGTAGAAAGAGACCAATTGGTGGCAGCTCTGGAAGTTCAGCTGAGTTCTCTAATCTCAAGTAACGTACAGAAAGATAAAGAAATGGAAGAACTGAAAAAGATGGTACCGCAATCTTCTGGGAAGGTTTTGTATAGCATTGTTACTCCTTCACAAGTCTTTTTTCTCCATTATTCTCAATTTGCCTACCATGTGAGCACAGGTGGGGTTTAAAAAAAAGAGAAGACAATGGCCATGGCAAGATATTGATTTCCTTGCTGTGGTGACCATCTGGCATTTTTGACATCTATGCTCCAGGAACGCTCATGTCTGCCTATCACTACTTCACAACATTGATTAATTGATGTGCACACCACCTGACTTCCAATCGACAACCCATAAGAATTATAAAAGAATAAAGGAATGTAGCAATAAAAGAAGATAACCTAGAAAGCAGAGATGGAAAAACTGGGCAGCAACAAATCACATATCTATTTCTTGCAAGTAGCAATAGCACTTAGGCAGCAATACCACTTTATAGTGCTTTACAGCCCTCTCTAAGCAGTTTATGGAGTCATCTTATTGCCCCAACAATTTGGGCCCTCATTTTACCCACCTTGGAAGAATGGAATACTGAGTCAACCTTGAGCCTGCCAAATTGCAGTAGGAGATTCGACCTGCCAAATTGCAGTAGGAGTAGCTTGCAGTACTGCACTCTAACCATTGCACCACTGAGGCTCCCTCCCCTAACTACACTCATCCTAATCAAGGGCCTGGTTGAAGAGCCAGGTCTTCAAGGCCTTCCAAAACGCCAGTAGGATGGGAACCACCCATGTTTTTGGGGGGTGGTGGAAACCTCATTCCAGAGGGGATATCTGATGGAAGCCTTTTGGGGAGTTTTTGAGGGCCTGGAGAACAACTTTACCTTCACAAGGAAACTTCTGGAGACAATGCACTCATTATTTGTCAGGAAAATAGACCTACTACTTCAACTAACGTGGTACTAGGAAATATCTGCTTTATGCAGAGATGAGTATAGCCTACATGGTTGCACAACTAGAAGAACTGCTTTCAATCACACTTGCATTATGTGGCTCTCTGGGGAAGAATTTCTGGGGAATGGCCATGAGAGAAATTCCCAGTTACATCTGGGTGGCCACTAGGGAACGAATGCTGAAGTTCTCTTAGTAGGTGGGTTGAGCAAGAGGGGTTTTTCTTCTAATCCAGCCCTCACGGGTAGTGTTTCTGTAGTCGCTTTTAAGAAATTATCAGTGGCTACACAAAGCCCTGTAAGTTATATAACTAAGCACTGCATTCTCCACAATCTTTGGCTGCAGGCCAGGCTGTTGATATTTAAAGATGCTGACTGAAAGTTCACAAGAATCTAGTTCACAAGAATCTCTTTGGAGGTGCAAAATCACCACCAGTCTTTATCTCTTCTGTCTCCAATTTCTAAGTGCTTCCATAGCATAGGCTGGTTTGCAACTGTCAGGTCATTGCCACAACCAATAATAATGACAAACATGAATTTATTCTGATACAGTCAATCCTTGATTTACAACCATTTGCTTAACAATGGTTCAAATTAATGGGACTCTTGGGATGGATGCTTTATGATGTATAAAACACTGCCAAGTGTTGCAAAACATTGCCTACACCCCTTGGTCACATGTTTGAGATCTGGATGCTTGGCAACCATTTTATACTTACAATGGGTTGCTAAGTGCCCTATATCAGTGGTCGCCAACTGGTGGTCTGTGAAAAAATTTTGGGTGGTCTGCAGAGAAATGTCACCCTCAGAGCACCTCCCAAAGCAATTAATCCAGGTTGCGCAGGAACACAAGGCTGCGCTGCCCACATGGCCCGCAGGAACCCTCCCTGCTCTCAAGGCCCACAGGGGTGCTTAGATCTGGCCCGTAAGGCCGCCCTGGAAACAGCAAAGGACCAGCCTGCGGTTCCTCTGCCAGCAAAAACGGAGCCATTTTTGGCCACAACAGCCTCCTGCAGCCCTCAGCCAGCAAAAGCAGGACCCATTTTTTATGGCAGAGGACTGGTAAAACAAACTAAAAACAAAACAAAGGGAGAAATGTTTTCCCTTTTGCATTTGAACATGAAAGAAGGGAAAGGAGAAAGAGAAAGAGGAAAGAAAAAGAAAAAGAAGGAAAGATGGGAAGAGAGCAAGGAAGGAAAAATAAGGAGAGAGAAAAAGGAAGAAAAAAGGAGAATGAAGATGAAAGGATAAAGAATGGAAGCAAGGAAGGAAGGAAGATTATAATGAAAGTGACGGAGGGTCTGAGGGAAGTTTTGCCTTAGTCCTTGGCCATCACAGGGCCCCCTGACATGAGTGATGTTGAGCTGACCACGCCTACCCCAGCCATACTCCTCCCCCCCCAATCAAACACAACCCTGATGCGGTCCTCAATGAAATAGAGTTGGACATCCTTGATTTATAGCCTTCATGCTGTGGAAAGAAATTGACCCCATCCTCCTGGGCAATCTGTGACACCATTAAAACCTCCCTCTTTCAATTTGCCTTTGACCTGGAATTATAACGAATACCAATTACATTAATTAGTATCTTTTTTTAAAAGATCCAATCTGGGTCGGTCCCCGGGACTTCTGAACTTTTGGACTCGTGCTAGAAACCATCTTCGGGGAACTAGCAGAGTGTGTGCTTCGTATCTTTTTTTTTTTAGTTTTATATTTTATTTGCGATCTTATTCCGCTTCGTTCTGCACTATTTAGAATCTCCACTGATTGGGATAGTTTACTAATATTGCAAATAACCAAGTAGGCTTATTTAAAAGAAATGTTGGGAGAGAATGAGGAACGGTCATCATGTATACCTGAAGATGTGATTCTGCCAGTGGGCCTGGGGAACCCAGACTGGGATGGAGCCTATTAAATGGCTAGTATGAATGTGTGTTGTCACCGGCGTGGGGATATAGGGGGTTATTATTATTTTTCTTTTTTATTATATTTATTTTTATTTCTTTTATATTGTGCTTTTATGTTCTTGAAGGCTGCCTTGAGTCTCCATGTGCGAGTAAGCGGCAATATACAATTTTCTAATTAAATACCATCTTAAATTCCCAAAGGAAAACCAGGCTACAGATTCAGTGAATAAAGAATAAGTTTAAATTAAATACTATTGAACAGAAAGTGTACTGAAATCCCCATATTGATCCACGCTTTGCTGCGTTTTATATTGTCTTCTTATTGATCCTGTCTGAATCTATTTAGCTAAATACAAAATGTCTTTTTTCCCCCCTGTAAAGGAGCACAAAACTATCGCTGAAGGATTGCGAGATGATGATTCCAAGGAACTAACGGAGATTGGATGTGAGAATATTGCCTCTGCAGGGTCGAATGGAGCTGAAAAAACTCAGGTGGAAGAATCCAGTGACTCTAAGCAGGTGCAGATAATGGTAGTTGACAATTTGTGTCTTTTTAGCTCAGGCAGATTTATCCTTGGGTAAAGGAGTGGTGTGTTTCTTTTCCATTTTGAAGGAGAAGGTCTTAGGATGAAGCAAAGTGTGCCGGCGGGAGTGCAGCTGCCCTAATACTACCACGGAAATCCCAAAAGTGCTTTTTTCAGGAGGCAACTGGACATTCTTGTTTTTTCTTTTGAAGATGCGTCGCTTCTCCATCCAGGAAGCTTCTTCAGCTCTGACAGGATAATGGGAATGAAAGGATTTATATTCCTTGCAGACAGATGGTCATTGGCATCCTTTTAGATTCTTGGATGGAGAAGTGAAACATTTTTTAAAAAAGAAAAACCAAGAAAGTCCAGTTGCTTCCTGAAAAAGCACCTTTGGGACAGCCATGACCTGGATGACAGAATCTCTACAGACTCCCATGGAAGGTTTTGTGCATGCAGATTTACTATCATTGTGGGTCCCAGATAGGAACGGGGCAGTTTTGGTTTTGTTTCCATTATATCCCAAAGTTCTCCATTCCTTTAAAAGCAGATCTGGTTTGGTATGCTGTACAGGTAGTCCTCAATGTACAACCACAGTGGAGCCCAAAATTTATGTTACTAAGTGAGAAATTTGTTTTGTGCCATTTTATGACTTTTCTTGACACGTTTGTTAAGCTGTCACTGCAGTTATTAAATTAGTAAATAGGGTTGTTAAGAAAATCTGGCATCCCCATTGGCTTTGGTTGTCAGAAGGTGGCCGAAGGAGATCGCATGATGCTGGGACACTGTAACTGTCATAAATGTGAGTCAGTTGTCATCATCCAAATGTAAATCACGTGACCATGTGGATTCTGCAACAGTCATAAGTGCAAAAAACGGGTCATAAGTCTCTTTTTTCAAGTGCCGTTGTGACTTTGAACAATCACTAAGCAAACTGTTGTAAGTAGAGGACTATCTAGTGAAGCTAACAGCAAATTTCTCCCATCCCACTCAAGACGACCAGTTCTGTTGCCTCTGCACAACCTGTGGCCCTTTCCAAGTGTTAATATCTATGTCAGGGCTCCAACAAATCCCCCTCATTCAAAGCAAAAGTCTCTAGGTGCATCTCAGAAACAGTAAATTGGTTTAATAGAAATTGCCATGTTGGTATGTGGCTGGGTGCAGCCGATACTAAATTATATCATATATTTCCCCCTTGACCTTAGTCTTTCCCCCACCCCCTGGACGTGACTTCTCCAATAGGACACATCCGTTTCCAAGAGTCATCCATCATGCTCTCCAATAACCTTCTTATGCTCTGACAACTTTAGGCTGCTGAATTGATATCTAGGCATTTCAAGTATGTGTTGTTTTCCCACACTCCCTTTTTCTGGCAGCTAAAAAGACCAAAGGACTTTCATTTTAGTTGACAATCTATTAGCTTTGCTGGCTGAGGAACTCTGGGAGTTGCAGTCCACAAGTCTTAAAAGTGACCAAGTATTAGGGTATGAGTCTAGTTATAGCAGCTCAATTGTTTTCTGTAATGTAACATTCTGTCATGTTAACGTTTTCCAGTGGATACCTAACGTGAAACATCTCTTGTCCCATCTAATCTGCCTCCAGCAGGATGCCCTATCTTCCTGTGATAAGAATGATCCCAAGCCAGGATCACAGAGGAGGCGGGGCCCCGGTTTTGCTGACAGATGCCCATCATCGGCTTCAAGTCAACAAGAAACAGTCATCTCTGACCACGCTGCAAGACTTAGGATTGTAAGTTAAAAAACAGCCTGTCGGTCAAAATCAAAGCAGCTAAGCAAAACCCAACAGCTGAACCCAACAGACCCAGGCTGTCTGGCAATTTGTCCTGGAGAATAAATAAAGCTGGATCAGAGTTCAGGGCCCAACACCAGATGTATGTGCATGAACTGTCGGAATCGCAGCCCAACTTGCAAATGTCCCTAGATAAGAAGCTCATAGAACATCTCTGTGGATTGTATTTATGCATAATAAGAAAGGGGAAGCAAATCCATAACTAGCTTTCCTGAAGACCCTAACACCATAAACAGTATTTTTTTCCTCCCCCATGGTGACCCAGTAATCAATTCATAGCCATTTGAAGAGCAAGAAACTAAGATCCTTAGAACAATGGCCCCCAAATTTTGGGCACAGGGCCCGGTTCTGGGGAGAGAGGTTTTTTCCATGGACTGAAGAGGGCATGCTTTTGCACATTCCATGAATCCCACGGGTGGGGTTTGTTTGTGCAGTCCAGTTTCTGGCATGCCATGGCTCAGTGCCATGGTTGGAGACCCATAGAAGATTAAAACTGGAACCTGATTGTTCTATTATCCTTATCCTGCAGCATACTTTTTTTCTTTTTGTTTCATAAAGCTTTTCCAAAAAATGTGTAATGCACAAAAAGAGAAGAGTTGTTATTAATTTGACAGAGAACTTATTGGCAGGAACGCAAATCAGGAGGCAATCTAAAGGTTGCAAATATCAATATTTTTTTTCCTGTCTTCCAGAAATTAACTTATTTCTGAAATGGGCAAAATAAATCTTTGTTGAGGATTGAACCCTCACATATATAAAATACAGAATATTGATCTTGTACTATTTGTATTCTGATCTGGCACGAGTTATTAGTTAAAGTGAGCTAAGCATGCCAGAGCCTACTCACTTAAAAATCTAATATTGGAGTAGTTTCTTTAAATTGAAAAGGATTCTAGTCTGGTTAATTTTCAACTATGTTTAGTTTGGAAGAGAAGGATTAGAAGGATTAAATCAGCACAACAGTTCTTTCTATTAGGATCTTTAGCAATTGTTCTTTGCCTGTACTCTGTTAAATTGGTTAAATTCCTGAATGAAAGACTATTAGTGGTAAGTTAGTGTTGTTAAAAGAAATGTATGTGTGAGAGAAAAACAATGGCCACCATTTTATTTTTTATTTTTTTTGCTTTGAAGGCCTCAATTTACTCCAGCAATCAACTAGGGGAGTCACATATAATGTAACTAAAAGGGTTTAGCTGGATTCATTTGTTACTTTTATCTTTAGTAGGAGATTTGTGGAGAGGAGAAGACAGAAAGTAAATAGTTTTGGAGGCAAACCTCTCACATTTTTTATCTCTTCCAGTGGCTCAGAATTGTGTTGCCACATTTGAGCATCACAGTAGCCAAATGTTGGCCCTGCAATTTTTTGGGGTTGTTTGGGGAAGAATAAGAGTAGAAATGGAAGCGTTGTCTTCCAGAAGTCTCCCAATCCTTATCCCACCCAAGACAAAAATAATATTACCCCCAAATGACTTATATTTTGCTGAATGTGGCTGACACAATACTGGAAGTCACGTGTAGTTAGCAACCATCTGTTATTGGTTCCTTATGCAGACTATTTTTGTAGTTATTAAAAGAAAGTGGTTACTTTCTATACAGCAAACTTCAAGTCTCTGTAAAACATTTTTTTTAAAAAAATGTTTAATTCCAGATGGCCTGACACATTCAGGTGCCATTTTCTCAGTCAAACATAGCCCATAATTCTACAAAGCAGCATATATTATTAATATGATTGACAAAACAAGGCACTTGGAGCAGGAGATAAAGTTGCAATTAAGTGCTGTTCTATTAGGAAGATATTTCACTATGTGGTCACCATTATGGTAGAAATCAGGTTCCTCATCTTGTCCTCTTACACCACTGGTGGCAACACAATCATGTGTCTTTCTGAACAATGCAGGTCTTAAAACCCCATCGAATTCATTCTTCCACAGCTTAAAGAAAAACAAACTAACTTATCAAATTGCAATACTACTGTAAACGGCTCATCACTGCAACAGTCCAGCAAGGTATCTTCAGGAGATAATATTCAGGTAAGCCTCCATCTTGTTTAGTGTACTGGTTAAGGCATCAGGCTAAAAACTAGGAGATTGTGAATTTGTCCTGCTTTAGGAAAAAAACCAGCTGGGTAACCTTAGCCAATCATTCAGTTTGGATCGCCACGATGTAAAAAATATGTTGAGACTCTAGATAGAGTGCAGAGAACAGTAACAAAGATGATTAGGGGACTGGAGGCTAAAACATGAAGAACGGTTGCAGGAACTGGGTATGCCTAGTCTAATGAAAAGAAGGACTAGTAGAGACATGATGGCAGTGTTCCAATATCTCAGGGGTTGCCACAAAGAAGAGGCAGTCAAGCTATTCTCCAAAGCACCAGAAGGCAGGACAAGAAGCAATGAATGGAAACTAATCAAGGAGAGAAGCAACTTAGAACT
>JANHFN010003322.1:127537-138043 GCA_032468175.1 Toxicocalamus goodenoughensis
TTCCCCAAACCCCAAAAACTTTAACCTTAGACTGTCTACTATTGACCTCACCCCTTTCCTAAGAGATCTGTAGGGGGTATGCATAAGCGCACCAACGTGCCTACTGTCCCTGTCCTATTGTTGTTTTTTTATTTCTTATATTTTATTTCTTACATGTATCCATGTATTCATAACTGTTTTTACTTATACCTATTATCTTATAAGCAATTGACAAAAATAAATAAATAAAAATAAATAAATGATTAGATTCACATCTCATGGTTAAATATCTAATAAATAGGATGGATATTAAAATAGACACACAAACACACCTTTTGCAGGATTTCATGTTACTTACTCTTCTGACTTTTTCATATTTGTTCTTTTTCCAATAAATAGAGTTGAATTCCCAGATAGTGTCCTCAAGTGCCTGATTTACCAATTTTTTTCCGTGAAAAAGAGTTTGCAGTCTTATGAATGAGTGATTGCAATTTTATACAAGAAAGAAGGACTCAGTAAAATGCTTTAATCCTGAAAACATCATGTTTATCTCTTTAATGTATAGGTAGTCCTCGACTTATAACTATTTGTTTACTGACCCATCAAGGTTACAAAGGCAATGGAAAAAAATTAATTAAAGAATGGTTGTTGCACTTGCAACTATCACAAGATCTCCATGTGATCAAATCATTTGGACACTTGGGAACCAACCTGTCATTACGAGGGTTGCACCATCTGGGGTCATGTGATCTCCCTTTGTGACCTTCCTAGCTGACTTACAACAAGTCAATGGGGTAAGTTGGATTTGCTTAACCATGGCAAAAAAAGTCATGCAAGCAGGCACAACTCATTAACAGCCCTCTTACTTAGCAATGGAAATTCTGGTCCCGATTGATTTCATAAATTGAGGAGTATTTGCATAATTTTTCCAGTTGCAGTTTCCATAGGGGATAAATATAAGATTAACAGAGTTGGAAGGGATCTTGTAGGCAGTGGTGGGATTCAAAAATTTTTATTACCAGTTCTATGGGCATGGCTTGGGTGAGTGTGGCTTGGTGGGCGTGGCAGGGGAAGGATACTGTAAAATCTCCATTTCCTCCCTACCCCACTAACCTACTTTCCAGCTCCATTCTCCTGTGCAGGGCAACAAAAGGAGACCCAGCCGATCAGCTGGGACTCGGGAGGCAGAGAATAGATGGGGATGGGACCAGTCAGAGGTGGCATTTGCAGGTTCTCTGAACTACTCAAAATTTCTACTATCGGTTCTCCAGAAGTGGTCAGAACCTGCTGAATACCACCTCTGCTTGCAGGTCATCTAGTCTAACCCTCTACCCAAGCAGGAGACCCTACACCATTTCTGACAAATGGCAGTCCACTCGCTTCTTGTAAGCCTCCAGTGATGAAGCTTCCACAACTTCTGAAGGCAACATCTGTTCCATTGGTTGATTGTTCTCACTGTCAGAAAATGTCTCCTTATTTCTAGGTTGAATCTCTCCTTGTTCAATTTCCATCCATTATTCCTTGTCTGGCCTACAGGTGCTTTAGAAAATAGTTTGAACCCCTTCCTCTCTGTGGCAGCCCCTCAAATGTTAGAACACTGCTATCATGTCTCCCCTGGTCCTTTCTCTTCGGTAGACTAGCCAAGCCCAGTTTCTGCAACCATTCTTCGTATGTTTTAGTCTCCAGTCCCCTAATCATCTTGGTTGCTCTTCTCTGCACTTTTTCTAGAGTATCTAGAGTAAGGGTATCAAACTCGACTTCATTGACGGCTGCATTAGGGTTGTGTTTGACCTTGGGGGAGATGGTGAGGGCTCAACATCACTTGTGTCGGGGGCGCCTGTGATGGCCCAAGCACTCTGCCAGAAAAAATGGGCTCCCAAACTCTGTTTTTAGATGCCACCATCTCCTGCAACCCTCTGCCAGTGAAAACAGAGGTTGGGACGGCCTTCACTGTTTCCAGGGCAGTCCCCTGAGCCAGATCTAAGCACCCTGTGGACCGCCTCTGGCCCAGGGGCCTTGAATTTGACACTCCTGATCTATAGTAATTCTAGATATCCTCTGTGAAGGGCCATGGAAAAGTTGATTCTGTACTCTTTCTGCAACAGAGGGTTTTCCTTCCTTGTCTTGTGGTTTTACATTAATAGAATAACTGGATAACAAGGTTGGAAGGGATGTTGGAAGGGTTCTAGTCCACATCCATTGTTGTGGTTCGCCGGCAGCAGGTGCGGACGGCTGAGGTCTCGGAGAGCGAAGACTCAGATGAGGGACCTGTGTGTGATGCAGGGATGGGGCCAGGACCGTCAGGGAGTGGAATGCTGCCTTTGGAGATTGTGGAGGCTGGCAGCAGCGATGAAGAGATCCCTGAGGAGCCTGTGTCAAGCACGCGTGCGTTCAGGGCTGCTCAAAGGAAAGAGCAGCTGCAGCAGCACAGGTGACTCAGGAATAAGGCCGCTCCCTGAGGAGATAGAAGCCAGCTGAGAAACCGCAGTTCTTTGCAGAAGGCAAAGAAGTTTTATACTCGAGCCTGGTGGACATTAGGAATATCTGAGTTGGTGTTTGACGACTCTTTGTGTTTGAATTATTGCTTAGTAACTATATGTGGTGTTCTTGGCAGCCTTGCAAAATCTTGGCAAGGCTCTTTTTCATCGGAGCTAATTGGTTTGAAGCAGCCTTTTATCCATGAAGGAATGGGATTCGTAAAGAAACATTAAAAGGTTGTGCTGTTACCTTTGTCTTGTGTTTGCTTCCTTGGAACCAGGTTTGGGTCAGAACAGGTGCAAACATCTGGCCTAACTCAAATCACAATTGCTGAGAGGCAAAAAAATGTTTATGGAGATTCTCAATTACCCAGGTCATGGTTGATCCAAAGATTTTTTTTTTCAAAAGGCAACTAGACTTCCCCTTATTTTTCATTTAAAAACATTTTGCTTCCCATCCAAAAAGCCTTTTCAATTCTTCCAAGAATTGAAGAAGCTTCTTAGATGAGAAGCAAAACATTTTCAAAGAAAAAAACCAAGAAAGTCTACTTCTCTTTTGGAAAAAAACAACAACACCTTTAGGACAAAAAAAATGACTCCCTTGTGAGGACGTTAAAAGTCTTTCAAGTGGACACAGTTCACATTGTAATGAACAGCATCAAACAGAACAGAATAAATAAAAAACAACAAAAACAACAAAAAAGTTAAAAAAATATAATTAATATCCCTGCCAAAACTTTGCTTCAAAGTGAAAAAGGAAGGGAAAAACATTTTAAGGAGAGTTGCCATCAAACGTCAATCAAAAAATCTTGTCAAATAAAGCAGGCAGAGATATTACAAGTTCTTAGGCAGGTTTACATCTATGAATCTCAATGACAGAGAATTTAAAAAAAATCAAGGCCTAAGTTTAAGTTTAACCTAAAAAAAAAAATGAAGACAGACAAAGGACACCTGTCTTCAAACACCAGAAATTTTGGGGTTTGAGGATACATCAGAAATTGTCATCAGAAAGTTTCACCAGGAAAATGTACATAAAATTGATAGGAAGTTGCTATTCAGTAAAATAATGTAATGGAACCCATGTGTATTCTCCAAAGCCCCTGAAGGCAGGACAAGAAGCAATGGGTGGAAACTAATCAAAGAGAGAAGCAACTTAGAAGTAAAGAGAGATTTCCTGACAGAATAATTAATCAGTAGAACAACTTTCCTCCAGTGCTCCAATACTGGAAGTTTTTAAAGAAGAAATTGATAACCATTTGTCTGAAATTCTATAGGGTTTCCTGCCTAAGCAGAGGGTTGGACTAGAAGACCTCCAAGGTCCCTTCCAACTCTGATATTTTAGTCTATTATTTTCTAAGAAGAATGGCCTTGCATAACATCTCCCTGCAGTGTGGGAACTTTTTAGGCTGGTGGTTATGGTGTGCATACAAGATGCATCTTCAGGATCTTGACATATACTGCTTCTTAAATTATATACATACATATAATTATCTTTATATAGAAACACACACACACACACACACACACACAAGTGATATATATGCATCCAAAGTATTCTGTTCTATTCTGTTCTACTCTACTCTACTCTATATATACTATATTGGCACTTTACATGCTAGCGTTTTATATTTTAATACATTGATCCAAATTTGATGGGATGATCCAGTTTTCCAGGTTCTTTTTTTCAGTTTTTGAGACAAGTGAATAGTTTTAAAGCTGCAATTGCATTATTCTCTTTTGATTATCTCAAATAACATTTCCATCTCAAACCGTACCAAGTTTTTGCAGATATTTTACGATGCATGCAGTAATGACTCTGAGACAATAAATATGGCATTTGACTCCCTGAATATATTAAAGCAGAAAACTAGTGTAATAGCTTAGTTGATTGACTTCAGAACCTGCTGTAGCTTCAAAAAACAAGCAAATTCACAGGCAGGAACTAAAAAATAGTTATCAGTATGTATCATGCAGGAAGAGACAGCATTGGTGAAAGAATAACAAGTTTCTGCTCTCATGTGCTAAATGTCGAAAAGAATGTGTTTCTATCACTAGCCAAGTGTCTGGGTATCCTTCGTGGATGCAAAAAAACTTTGAAAAAAGACCCATGTAGAAATTAAATGGCTTTTTCACAATGGCATTTGATATTTGATTATTAGTAGGTTATAACAAAGTTTCCGCTCTGACTGGACAAATCAAATTACATTTGCTTGTTTTTCAATTAATGAACCAAGAAAAACACACACAATCACACAAAGTTAATTTAAATTTGTTCTACCCTCTGGTCTTTATTTCACCTTTCATCCTTCTTGGAACTCTGTCTACAGGAAGCAAATTGGGAGCAGTGATGTGAACCTGCACAGTCACTAGGAACTAGGATAACTTGGATCTAGTGATCTAGTGAATTTAGGAAATCTATCTTCCTCCTTTCTTCCTAGTATGTGGGTAGATTTTTGTAAATATTGCTTTGGTAGTTGTGTTCTGACTCTTTGTCTCGAGAAAACCCCTTTTTATGAGGCTAATGTGAATTCCTATCATTCACATCCAGCAAAGTCCCAGCAAATAGTCTTTCAAGGGTGAATTATAACCACAGAACTTATCAGGCTTGGAGAACTGCCAGGCCAATATCTTCCAAGTGTAACACTGCACACATCAGGAACAGGCTCCAGCTGTTCTTCTTCCCCATTGATCTCTGACTCTGAAGGCAGCTGATAAATGTCAGATGGCCCTGGCCCCATTTCTGCCTCCAATGCAGAGCACTCATCAGAGCCTTCCCCAGATTCCAGGACTGGCCCATCTTCCTCCCCCAACCTTTTCACCATCTGAATCTGCTGCCAGTTCCGCTGGCCCCTGGTGGGCCACAACAGGTTGCATGACATGTAACTTATTAGTCCTGTCTGACCCTTGGTGTTGTTTATGGGTTCACCATTGGGAGACCTGAAGGGATAAGTTTGGGGAAAGATCACCCTGCTCAAGCTGCATCTGTATGGCTCATAAGAGTCAACACTGATTTGATGGCACATAAGTAATCATTCAATTCAAAATTTCAGACAGATGAAACAAATTTAGTGTGTTGGCCCCCATGCTACGACAACATTATCATCACTGATCCCCTAGCACATGCAATTTCTGATTAATAAAATTCCCTTTCATTTACCAGGCTGTTTGTTGAGTGTTTAAAACGAAAATTAATTCTTTCCCAGGCATGATTCTTACACGGTGCAAATATTTAGCAAAAAATATTTAACTAAATAACTCTGGAACGCCTTCAGTAATTTCAACCAAACTTGGTACACAGATGCCTTACCCTCCAGAAACAATACTGTGGGGGTAAAACACCCCTAACACCCCTCGATGTGTGTGTGTGTGTGTGTGTGTGCACGCGCCTTAAATTGGGTTCTACTCTATAGCACAGCGGACTTGCCATTGTAACAGCTTCACAGTACTCCACAAGGGGGCTCCCTCTCAGCCCTCCAAGGAAACATCAGGAGATTGGCCAAGCCCAATCCAAAAAATAAAACCCAACACACACACACCCATGAGGAGTGGAATAGAAGACTTGCAATGCTGCACAAGAGACAATACAACAGCCTGAGTTGTATGAGTTGTACATGATTTTCCTGTCTAATGCAGGATTGGGATAAATAAATACCCGGGTAACTCTCGGTTATCGGCTAGTTGACAATAAAGGGATGCTTTCACAAAAATTCCAGCAATCAAATTAATATCTTTGAAGAATCACCACACGCCCATCTACAGACAGACTTTCTAATTTTATGACTAACAATCTTCCTACAACTTGGTGAAGAAATGTCCTCACTAGCAACAGGGAAGGTTGCAGTTGGCTATTTACATAATGGTCTCCTGAATTTTTATCAGACTTAGCAGCTGATAAGGTCCCTTTTAGTTATCACCTAATGCAAAACTTGTACAACTTCCTTCAGAGAGAAGAATGTGTTGACCACACAAAAGTAGCATTTTTGTGATGCTCTCAACATGAAGTACAACCTCTAGAGAAATGTTTGTTTCCCCCTTTATTGGATGCTTTAGCAAAGGCAGGCAAGCAACCATCTACCTGGGTTCTTTTAATTTGGATTCCTATGTTAAGGAGCAAGTGGGTTTTGAGCCCTTAATGATCCTTTCCTATTCTACATATTTTTTAAAAAAAATCTAACCTTACTATGACCCAAACTGTCAGGCAGTTAGAATCTCCAGTTAAGTTGATTTATTGAGCATACCTGTAAACAACAATCAAGCCAGAATAACAGAATGACAAAGTATGAAGGAGATTTGGAGATCATCTAGTCCAACCCCCTGCTCAGGCAGGAAGCCCTATATCATTTCAGACAAATGGTTGTCCAATCTGTTCTTTAAAACTTTGGATATTGGACCATTCACAACTTCTGGAATTCACAACTTCTAGTCAAGCATTCACAGCTTCTAGTCCAAGGGTGTCAAACTTGATTTCATGGAGGGCTGCATCAGGGTTGTGTTTGACTTCGGGGGCTGGGTGGGCATGGCCAGGGTGGGCATGGCCAGCTTGACATCGCTCATGTTGGGGACACTACTCCTAAGCTCAGTTTTCAGCTGCGATGGTCCTGCAGTGCTGTGCCATTGAAAATGGAGCTAGGGAAGGCCACACACAACCCTTCTGAGCTCTGTTTTCACTGGCAGAGGTACCATGGGCCAAACCTAAGCACCCCATGGGCTTTGAGTTTGACACTCCTGTTATAGTCAACTAAGAGCACTAAATTGGAACTAGATAAGAGATCACAGAATTTAAAAGGAGTTGGGTTTGGATTACTTTTGGGAACATAAAGCACATAAATAATGGTTGCTGGAACTGGATATGTCTAATATTGTGAAAAGAAGGATGAGGGGGTGACATGGTAGCAGTGTTCTGATATCTCAGAGGCTGCCACAAAGAAGAGGGAGTCAAGCTATACTCCAAAGCACCTGAGGGTAGGACAAGAAGCAATGGGTGGAAACTAATCAAGGAGATAAGCAAGTTAGAACTAAGGAGAAATTTCCTGATAGTTCAAAAATTAATCAGTGGAACAACTTGCCTCCAGAAGTTGTAAATACTCCAACACTGGAAGTTTTTAAGAAGATACTGAACAACTATTTGTCTGAAATAGTGTAGGGTTTCCTGCCTAAGCAGGGGGTTGGACTAGAAGACCTCTAAGGTCCCTTCCAACTCTGTTATTCTATTCTATTCTGCTTCTTGGTATTGGATTTTGCTTCACTGAAAGATGTTTAGTTTTCAGTTGAAACTGATCTTCTGGGAGTAAATCACTTTAGGTTTATTGATGCATTTCTATACTGCTTTTCAACGTTCTGTCCTCCAATAAAACTACTTCATTGAGTTCTCCTTTGATAGGACAAGTTTTTGATATCACATTATAAGACCTACTGCAAAGATTTGAACATAGTGTGCGCAACGGAGTCACTTTTTCGTAGAGATTTCTGTTCAATTTCTCACCTTAGGAAATTGTTTGTTTTCCTCCTCATTTTAAGGGCAAAGCAAATAGTATTTTCCCCTGCTTTGTATTTATGTCATATTATTGTCCTTGTAGGACCAACCAGATACTGTCTTAGATTCTTATGAGAGTGATCAAATTAGCCGCTTTCCAAAACCTGAAATGGAAATTCAGTTTTCACCTTTGCAGCCCACTAAGCTGGAAGTAAAGCATCAAGGAAGTCCTTCCACAGTGACTCTTAAGGTACCAAGGACAAGGAAAAGGAAGAGCTGCACTATGGATGAGGTATGATGTTTGGAAGACTATTCTTAGTGTGTTTTTATACACTTCTCAAAATAGTACTTCTGAAAGAAATCTAAAAAGTTGATGATTAAATCCCAAAGGATGTAATCCCAAAGAATAAGTCCCATTGGATACAGTAGGACATGCTTCCTTATAAGCGTACAATTATACATGGTTTCTTAAAGATGTGTGATTGGCTTTTTTTTAAAGGAATTGGATGAATCTGGTTCTATCTTTATAATCTAGGCCAGTGTTTTTCAACTTCGGCAACTTTAAGTCATGTGGACTTCAACTCCCAGAATTCCCCAGCTAACATGAGAAATTCTGGGAGTTGTGGTCCACACGTCTTAAAGTTGCCAATGCTGAGAAACACTGATTTAGGGAGGCAATTGCTTTGATGCTAAAATAAGGGTACATCTTGCTTTAATTGTCACCAAGAAAATAATAGGAATGTGTCCATGAAGCCAGAAGGGCTCAAGTCAGAAGACTTTTTTTAACAACCTGCACTGATATTTATATAAGTAGCAGTTGTTTTGTTCAATTTATTTGGGGGGAAACAGGTTCTAGACTGAAAACATTGACCCAATTTATTACAAGTCTCTTGTTTTATTACTACTGTGTTCTTCATGGCTAGCTGATAACTGCCCCTGAAGTTAAGCTAGAAATGGAATGCCATAATGTGAGCTGCAGATGTAACTCTAGTTTTCTAGGCATCTGTATATGACTAAATCTTCGGGGATAAACACAGGCCTGTACATCAAGTGTATCTCCTTTGCCCCCCACTCTCCCCAAAAAACCTAGAAAATTCCACTTCAGGGAATCTGAATGTGCAGCTAAGATCTGACCTTGATCAGTGTCCTCAAACATTAAAAATCATTTTTAACCATCAATACTATTTTCTTTTCAAAAGTCACATTTCTAAAAGGGACTGTTTAACCTCAGCTTTGAAATTGTATACAAATACTCAGGGGTGACTGCATGAAAAAATAACTTTGTCTTCTCAACTATGCTTCCTTTAAGAGTAATATGCTGTCAAGTTTCTGGAAAAACAAACTTAGAAATAAGGGAATTTCTGATGTGAGTCAGGTACAGAATCTCTTTAAGCTTATGTGGTAGATAAACAAGTACAAGTAGATAACAATACTTTAATTCAGGAGTCCCCAACCTCTGGGCCACGGCCCACTACCAGGCCACGGCCTATTCGGAACTGGCCCACATGAGCAGCGGGCCAGCATGCATGTGTACAGCTCGGCTTGTGTGAGTGGTGGGTTGTGCATATAAGTCAAGCTGTGTGTGCATGTGCGTGTGCGCCACCCCACCGCTCACATGGGCCGGTCTCCCCCTCACTCCCCCAAGCCAAGCCGCAGAGGTTGGGGATTGTTGCTTTAATCCTTCTTCACATTTCACCCAAATAGCACGTTTGTATTATAACAATGATCACAGATGGTCTTTCATCTACTATTTCTTACCATCTCTTGCAATCAAACCTGTTTTTCCAATATACACTAAAACTTCAATTTAATGGATCATTTTGAGGAGAAAAGGGTATCCATTAGGCTAAATACCTATTATATTTGAATTTTTGTATTAAATCTAAGTCATGTCATTTTATGCCAACTTAGAGCATTTGCTTAAATGCATAAGTGGAAATAGGCACAAATAACGTATTTTCTAAATGATCTGTACTATTTTGGAAACCATGTTCAGTGTTTAAGGGTAAAATTTTGAACAAAATTTTGTTCACAGTATATCAAGTTGTCCCCTGAATTAGAATCTGTGAATTGAGGTTTTACTGTATTTGTCTTTTGATCAGAATCGTTGCTAACTCACTGAAATCTGCCATTATAGTTTTGTGAAATGGTAATCTTAATCTTGTGGATTTGAAAATAAATTTCATTTGAACAGGTTTTATTTTGCTGCTTTAGTATAATAATAAAAAGAAGAAAAACCAAAATGTTATGTATGCAAATAACACACAAGATACAGAGAAATTGAGAGAAAATGTTAATAAAATAAAAGATAATCACAACAATAATATCTCAATTAATTAGTAATTTTTGAACAGTGAATTGACCTTCACCACATATAATTATGTCTGGTCCCCCGCTTGCAGGTCTTTCTCATTCCTTATTAGCCCCCGGCACAAAATACAAAGGCAGGTTGGTCCTAGCCAGCAGGCATTAAAAAAAAATCAACATTCATTCTATATTCTATTCTATTCTATTCTATTCTATTCTATTCTATTCTATTCTATTCTGTTCTGTTCTGTTCTGTTCTGCTCTGCTCTG
>JANHFN010003323.1:72894-87094 GCA_032468175.1 Toxicocalamus goodenoughensis
GTTCCTAGGTCCTTGGTTAGGACTCAAGCTGTTGAGCTACCAACCAGCCCCAAAGGCTGTGAATCTCACTAAAGATTAAATGATGATGGTGATGATGATGATGATGCCACCATGCCCCAGGAGAGTTACTAGTTGGAGTAAATTGTAATAGGCTTGGAGTAGATTTTAATAAACCAGATTGACCCTGGATTTTGAAATTATCAGTAGTATAGTAGCTTCACTGTAAGATACTTAGAAGAAGCCATTATTTAATTGGCGCTTTCCCCCGTCTACTCAAAAGACATTTTCTCTATTCCAACCATTTGCAAGCATTTCATGCATTGCATTATGTGTAGCCAGATTTCAAAAGAACAAGCTCAGTAAAACTTGTCTCTCTCCCTCTCTTTTTTTTTAATGTGGCGCTTTTCCAAAGCAGATAAGGTAAATGCTGTCTTGTTTCTTTCTGTTGTTGCCATAACTGCTGCTTCCTAAAATGTTTAAGAGAAAGCTGAGTCTGCCTATCTTTCTCATGGCTTCCCTGAATCAAAGGCAGTGAGGTCTAGATTCTCAGGGAAGCACCGTATGTAAAATGGCTCCTGCCATTCATAGATTCACAGTGTTCGTAGTTTTAAACAGGAGCTGAGTTATCTGCTGGGATTGATCTGTGAATCCATACATGGTCCTTTTCCTGCCTTGTGCATCCTCATGCTACTTCAGCCAGCCAATTCCTACATAAATTACTACTGTTCAGAAGCCATTCTATAAATAAGTACAAGCTGCTACGATACAGTAACCACCAATTTGTTTTGCTCTAGTGAAACATAGTGTGCAGACAAGGTCAGGCCCTTGCAGCATGCGTGCAGCCAAGTGGTGAAGGACACATCTAACACCCTGAGAGGTGACATACAGGCAGCTGCTATTGCCAGCCTTAAGATAGATTGACTCTGCATTGGTTGCTTTGTGAGATTAAGGGCCCTTGCCACTAGGGGGCAGAAGGAAACTGTTCTGGGGGCCCTTTCTCAAGGGACCTCATGGCATCATTGGGGATAGGAGGAAAGGTAGAAACGGGTTTAAAAAGTAGAGTTAAAATTAGGTCTGATCTTTGCTGGAATGCAGTATCCGTATACAGGAATCCAGGAAGCCAACATTGCTGGCCTGGACCTAAAGCTTTCCTGAGTCTCATCAACTTGTAGCAGCATAAGGGAAAAACATATTCATGGTTCCTCAAATCCCAACTGTTCTGATCTCATCAAAAATCCTAAACTAGATTCATTAATTATGGTAATTTTGCTTGGTGCCCTCCTTCCACAGAATCTGAACTGAACAGAGCCAGGATGGATTTTTCTGGAGCCAGTTGCTTACGTCTTTCTTTAAATATGGTGGTAAGCATCCATTATTAACATATGCTGCAGGGGCAGTATTTTTTACAGTTATGTCCCATTACTCTCCTATTCCGCCCCTTGCTCCAACATTTTCTTTGATATCAATGGATGCAGCTATTGCAGCTTTATCATTTGGGAAGCCCAGCTTATATCTCATCCTTACTATCTCTTTTGTATCTCATCTTTACTAATGATGATTGAAAGGTTATGAATGGCTTATTAGCTAAGCTCAACCTAGTTAGATTTTTGCTCTTCTAAACCATTTCTGGAAAAGCCTTCCAATAGAGAGGAAAAATAAAACATCACCATTAAAGGAAGTGCTTTGTTGCCTTGGAAACATTATGAGAACAGTGACATCAGCAACAATTATGTGTAATTTTTAGCTTTAGTTTATCACCATGGTAACCAAAGCAAGTTCTTCTACTTGAAAATATTCTAGAATGCCTTGGATAGAAGGGAAGAAAGAAGGAAGCATAGAGCTAAAGACGATGCTTTTATGACATTCTTTGAAGTTGATTCATTGCTTAATTACTCAGAGCAGAAACTTAGCAGCTGGCTTGAGTGAACTGGCTCTCCCAAAAACAGGGTGAATGTGATCTGGCAGTTTTTATATGTGACATTTGATCTCTGACAGTTCATTCAAGCAGGCATGCTTTCTCAATCAATGGACTTTGCAATAGCAAACATGCGTGCAGGCACCATTTCCACTTTTGAAAGGAAGTCTTGAACATCTGAGTTATGCCTAGTAATTGAAAGAGTGGTGGTCATCCAGCAATTCTGAATAAAGGAGAGTTATCCGTAGGCGCCATTGTCCAGGTGAAGAAGAAGCTAAGTGCAGGATGGTCACATGAGGATTTGACTGTTTTAGTTAACTTTCTTACATGTACTCAGAAATGTGGAAGGCACTATGGCATGTTTCCTGTTGATGCTCTGTCGATGACATTAGCCACTGCAGATCAGATGAGATAACACCACGCCTGCATGTTATACCTATTCAGTTTATTTTGTTTAGCTTTTTTCTCTCAAAAATATCCCCTCTAACATAATAGAGTTAATCTACCCTAAATTCCATATAAGAGAATGGAATTCTACCTACTTTTCTATTGAATACATATTGCAGAATGTATGTCCTGTATATACAGATAGTCCTCGACTTATGACTATAATGGAACCCAAACTTTCTGTTACTAAGTGAGACAGTTAAGTGATTTTTGCCTTATTTCTTGCCACAGTTGGTAAGTGACTCACTGCAGTTGTTATTAACTTAACAGTTAAGTGAATCTGGTTTCCCCATTAACTTTGCTTGTCAAAAACTTGATCACATGACCCCCCCAGACACCGTAGCAGTCATAAATAGAAGCCAATTGTCAAGCATCTGAATTTTGATCATCTATCCATGGGGATGCTGCAACTGTCATACCGGTAGATGTGAAAAATGGACATAAGTCAATTTTTCAATGCCATTGTAACTTCGAATAATCGCTGTACAAACTGTTATAAGTCTAGGACTACCTGTATTTATTCTAATTTATAACACAGACACACACTGGGTTTTTCTTAATATATATATCTGAATGTTTTGCACATGCACACGCACACACACACATTTTAAGAAAAGTGTGAATATTGGCATTTAACATTTTCCATAGTTCCTGATTTAAGTAACCTTAAATCAAGTGAATTTGCATGAAAAAGTCCAAGGACTTTATCCCTTGTTGTTAGGGGGTGTACATCTTACAAACATTGTCTCTTATGTGACTATTTTTTATGTGAGAGTGGAATAGAATGTTGTTCCTAATTGGTAATTTATCACACTTGAAGGTGCCATCTTACCTAATTCTACAGCAGAATATTCTAAATGCTAAATTTCATTGCCAGGTAACATGCACACCAATAATAATAATAATGGGATATAAAAGCAATATATTAATTTATAATGAATTCATGGATAAATGAGAAATTCTTCACACTGATTTCTGGCTGCCCCAGAGAGTTTTAATTTCAGTTGCTTCAGTAGCTCCATGAAAAAGCAGAATGCTACCCTACACAGGAATGCATAAAGTTAAATATATTAAATGTGTATTATGAAGCTTGTCTATGGAGAATCAAATTGTGTTTATTCATCTGGTTCTTGAAATATTTGTACAGTGCACTTTTCCTCCTACCTTGATTGAAAATAGCTAATAACAAAAACTAATCATGGAAATAAAATAACTTGTAAGATTCGGCATAAGGCTAATAAAACCTTGTAAGCTGCCAAATTCCTTAATTCTGTAGCTCATGAATTCATTAAAAAGTTTGACATTGATCTCAATTCAAGTATTTGAATGGTTTTTCAATCCCCTACTGAGCTGTTTTATATTGTATTTTAGGGGACTCGTGTTTCACTTGGAACTAATGTATTCTTGTTTACCTGCACTTATGTTTCACTTGGAAGTAAACACCCAATATATTTTGCTCTTGATACAAGTATTTACGATTGCCCCATCATCAGTAAATGCTTCAACTACATTGTTTGAAGTTTAACATATTGCTGTGTGGACTATCATAATGCACTATCCTAATAACCTTTTCTAATGAAAAGGGGAACTTGTTTTCTAAACATTAAAAAATGAACCTGTGCTACTTTGCTAGTGCTTAATGGTTTTTTCTTTTTTTTTAAAATGAATCCATAAAGTGATTTATCAATTGCTTTGTCTTCAAAAGCAGAATGTGTCCTGCAAAATTGTGCAACTGAAATATGGTTTGGAATAATTTCCTGCTTATCTGTGTGGAACCTGCCAAAGCCTGTCAGTTTAGGAAACTTGTGTAAACATTCGTAATATTTTTTTTTAAACTGTCCTGTATCTTTATTCTGTCTTTCTCCTATTTTGTTCCTACTTTCCTAGTTCCAATTTTTGCTGCTGGAAATATTCTCACTTGTCTATTAATTTTTTTTTTAAAGACAGACAAGCATTTGAACTCTGGCTAAGGTGTGTGTGCGTGTGTTAATAATTTATGTTATGGAGGGGATACTACAAATTTATAATTTGGGTAGTTTGTTTATTCAAAAATAATACTTACTTTTCATTTTAAAGAAATACGCTATTTTCCCCTTGAATCAGGAGTATTAATACTTACTCAGAGAAATCTCTTAGGTAGTGGTTCTGTCTTTTAAGCATAAGTATGGAACCTGAATACTTATTCTGGATGTAAACTTGTTCAAATATGTATTTGTAAAATAAGTAGGATTTATGCATTTTCCCAGGTACACTGATTTCACTATATAGTGAAAGCATCTTTGAATGTCATGCTTACTTTTTTTTTAAAGGTAAAATATAAGTTTTTAAATAGCTATACATATTGATGGATCAGCTATTTTTATTTTAAAACTTTCACTTGGAGATAATTGATTTTCCTTGAGATTAGGTGAATCATGGTAAATCATTTTTCTGAAATACCTCTATAAAACATCCAGTATGACTGAAAATTATCCAGCTGTTATGCTGTGGAAAGTGATGGCTATTTACTGTCAGATAATGAAGAGAAGGAGATGGTGATGCATTTATACTAGCTTTTACTTGTTTTTTTCAACTTTGAAACTAAAGGACCCTCGGGGTGCATATAGCCAAGAATTATAGAATGAAATGAAGCAAGTATCAATTTTCCAGTGGTGTAAGCTGTAAAGTTGTGACTATGGACCTGAAAAGGGGGGAGGGATTGAAAGTTTTTCATTGATTATATGATACTTTCATACAAGACCAAGTCAGAATCCTAACAAAGATCATAAAGCTGGTAATCTAAATTGTGCACTGTGGTTTACAAATGAAACCTGGCACACTTATACTAAACATTTTAATATGGATTTTACTAACCTCGGAGGATTACACTAATGTATCATTCTGTCATTTAAATTGTGAACCAGAGCAGAATATCCTAACCACAAGTGACAAATATTTCTGAATGTGATTTTTATTAAGACTTTGTCTTAAGAAAAGAAAAAAAATTATGGTAGTCTTCAGGCAGTCACATGATTTTATATAAAAGTACAGTTTATACAATCTTATCTAGCGAGGGCATTTAACAGTAGAGAAATAGGATCCAGAATGCTTTGTACAGTCACTAAAGTGTTTCTTCAACTTCTATCCCTTCCCACTTTAAAAAATTATGAAGAATCCCAAAAGAACTTTTGTTTATATGGGTTATATTTATCAATATTCACCATATTAAACATGAAAACTTACAGATTCCTAGACTATTTATTGAATCATGTAAAAAGATATTAATATAAATATTTTTTGTGATTCTATCATTCTTAACAAATAAAAATAATATTGAGAAGAGGAACATTGTTTTAAATTTTTGAAAATATCTTCAGTAACTAGTAAATAATTTTGATTTTGTGGACCCCTGTGAAGCTCTTGGATGGCACTTTAAGAAACAGTGCATGATAGCATTACTTCTAGTTCAGTGCTGATCAACATATTATCATCATTCCAGCAATAGCCAAAATAATAAAGAGCTGTGGTGTACACTCTCAGTTGTGGGTCATGCAACCACAAAATGATGTGCAAGTTGGAGAAGGGATTGACTATAAACCACCTTAAGCTGCTGGGGGAAATAGTAATTCAAGGAGAGTAGGTAGTGTTAGCTCATGTTTGATCAAATAATTCTAAGAGAGTACAAGAGAGCTCATGGAGTAAAGCTTCATGAGTATTGTAAGAGGAGAGCCTTTTTAGGCTATGTGACAAAAAGTGAGGAGGAGGTTGGTGGCACATTTTAATAAAAGGCATAAGCTTTCATGAGAGGCAGTTCACTTCAGCTGATACACAGAGTATAGGTAGTCCTTGAATTACAATAGTTTGTTTAGAGACTATTCGAAGTTACAAAAACACTGAAAAAAGTGACTTATAACCATTTTTCACACTTACAAACCATAGCAGCATCCCATGGGCACGTGATCAAAATCCAAACACTTGGCATCTGATTCATATTTAGGATGGTTATGGTATCCCAGGGTCATGTGAACACGTTGTGCGACTTTTTGACAATCAAAATCAATGGGGAAGCCAGACAACCGTATTACTAACTGAACAACTGCAGTGATTCACTTAACAACTGTGGCAAGAAAGGTCGTAAAATGAGGCAAAACTCACTTAGCAATTGATTCACTTAGCAACAGAAATGCTAGGCTCAATTGCAGCCATAAGTCGAGAACCACCTGTATCTAGAATGATGTACCATTTAAATTAACGGGAGGCAACATAGGGAAGGGAGAGGAAAACAGACTGTTTGTGCTTATGCAGGCAAACACATGAGAGGTATTACCAGTACTTATCAATTAAGAACTGTAATGCAGAGGGGTCAAACTCGATTTCATTGAGGGCTACCTCAGGGTTGTGTTGATCTCAGGGAGCTGAGGTGAGCATGGCCAGGGTAGGTGGGGCCAGCTCAACATCACTTGTGTCCAAGGCATCTGTGGTGGCCCAAGCGCTCTGACAGTGAAAATAGGCTCCCAAGCTCCGTTTTCGGCTGTGACAGCCTCCTGCAACTCTCTACCACTGAAAACAGAGCTCAAGAGGGCCAGCCGCTGCCTTCCCGACCTCCATTTTCGCTGGCAGAGGCACCATGGGCCAGTACTTTGCTATTTCCAGGGCAGCCCTGCGGGCCGCATCTAAACACCTTGTGGGCTGCATCCAGCCTCCAGGCCTTGAGTTTGGTTGCTGCAATGTATTACAATCTCATAGGGTTTGTTAAAAGCTTCTGAGATTGCCTGAAATCTTTTGATGTATGTATGTTGAGGAACCTCTTGCTGAATGGCGGAGTTAAACTCCCATTTTTCCAAAACAGTCACTCTGAGTTCTGCCATAGTTTGTTCTGGGAGGTTGAAATGCTCCAGTACAGCAGCCCAGTGCCAATCCATGGTCGGAGGTTGTGGACTGCCCATTTCTAGCCTTCCCAAACTTCCAGGAGGCCTGTTTTTCACCCTCTCCAAGCCTCTGTATGCGCCCTGCACTTACCAGCATCCAAAACAGGCCATGTGGAGACTCCTGGGAGGGGAGGGTTAGGATGGGCAGGGCCAGCCAGGAGTGGGATATGGGGGTTTCCGAACTGTACAGAATCATAGCTAGGGGCTCTCCCGAACCCCTGCGAACCCTCAGCAACCCACCCCTGGATAGCATAGATCAGTAACCCAACAGTTATTTGTTATTCACTAGCCATCAGGAGTAAAAGGAACACGTGTGTGTAAGCACTGAGGTGAGCATTCTGGGCCTGAAAGTCATTATGTCATTATATACGAGTAGTCTTCCTTTTCCTTTATGCTTAAAGATGCATTATTGAATATTAAAAAATAAAATATAAATCCTTATATTCTAGCAAAATATATTTTAAAATCCTGTAATTGTTGATATTTGAAACATCTCTAATGATTTTATTCCAACATCATGCATCCAAATTCACAGCAAACCTCTCCTTGGCTCTTCTGCTTATTTAAATCAGTTGCTGGTTGGATCAGTTTCTAGTAGCAAGTGTGGATACTCAGTGCAGTTAATTTTCTCCCTTTGGAAACATCATGGTTTTCTCCAATAATGGATCTCTGCATTTAGAAGCCTGGCTTCTTTGTTGGCCTTTTATCTCAACAATTGATATGTCTGTATTAGTGAAATCATGTTTCTATCTATCCAATCTTTTAAGACATTTGGAAATCTGCTCAGTGCAGTGATACCCACCACTGCTGCATTTGCCAACTGAAAATCTATTAACTATGACCTATAATTAGGTGCACAACTTAATATAAAGGATAAATGGTGACCAGTGAACTGTAGAACTAGCCTTGATGGTGAAAAGAATGATCCATTTTGTCTTCCCAGCTGTGTCTTTGGAAACCAGCTCAATGACAGAAAATAAAATTGAATAGATTAAAATATTTCTGGTTCATTATACCCAAAGATCCTTTTCTTTTCTTCCTGTTGAGAAAGGTGGAAGTTTGAGTATCCATGGATAGCTTCATTTTTAAAATATATTTGCATTCTTCCATTCATAGTCACATATAATATATATTAAACCTAGCTTGTGATGGGGTACTATGTGGATGGTGGCCCTGATTTCATACTTAAAACAACAAGCAAATAGCCCTTAGATTTATATTCCGCTTTACAATACTTTACAGCCCTCTCTAAGCAGTTTAGAATCCGCATATTGCCACCAACAATCTGGGTCCTCATTTTACCCACCTTGGAAGGATGGAAGGCTGAGTCAACCTTGAGCTTGGAGAGATTTTAACTGCCAAATTGCAGGCAGCCGACAGTCAGTAGAAGTAGCCTGCAGTACTGCACTCTAACCACTGTGCCACCATGGTGTCTCTGTGCAGAATTTTTGGTGTCCCTAAACAGTGTTATCTTATTGCTTTTCTGCTTTTACTGCTCAGCCCACATTGGTTCCACAATGCTGCATAATTCTCATGTGCTTGTTATATGGGAAGTCACAATTCTCCACTAATTGAAAGATCAAAATAAAATTTAAAAATAATTTCTGGATAGCCCAAGGCACTGGTTTCTTCTTGAATCTGTGGAGGTCTATCAAGAAATGGAAGGTTATAAGGAAGAAGGGCTTGAAAATAAACCTCTAGAGAAAGAGAAGTTCTGAAACCAACCACAATACAGTGGGCAGGGATTTGACCTATTATATCCTGTGCTCCTTTCCAGTGGTGGGATTCAAATTTTTTTACTACTGGTTCTGTGGGTGTGGCCTAGTGGGTGTGGCAGGGGAAGGATACTGCAAAATCTCCATTCCGTCCCCGCCCTACTAACCTGCTTTCCAGCTCCGTTCTCCGGTGAAGGGCAATAAAAGAAGACCCAGCCGATCAGCTAGGACTTGGGAGACAGAGAATAGATGGGGGTGGAGCCAGTCAGAGGTGGTATTTGCCGGTTCTCCGAACTACTCAAAATGTCCGCTACCGGTTCTCGAGAACTGGTCAGAACCTGCTGAATATCACCTCTGCTATGTGCCACAGTGAACACTAGCAAAAGAGTAGGAGACATAAAGTTGAGACAATAATTTTAATGTTATTTAGGGCCTAAAACATTAGTGCAAATCTTTAAAAAGCACAATTAATGTATCAAATCAGAAGAGGATAGTTTAGTGAAATGTAATCATACAAAACTACAAGCAATCAGAAGTGACATACAAGGTCAACAGCAGTTATATATATATTTCCTATATTTATTCAATACTCGCAATAAAATTAATTGCCATTGCTGTTAGTTCTGTAGGATTTAATTTATTTTACACACAGGAAAAAAAGCTGCATGACAGGTGAGGAACTTTCTTAAGAAAAATATTTAGCATTGCCACTGTGCAGAAGGAAAAGGGATTGGAAGAGACAAAGAAAAAAAAAGCAAATTCAAGCCTTAATTGTTCAGTTTCAAAGATCAAGATTGGTATTACCATATGTATTTCAGTTAGAGAAAGGTATGGGTTTTTGTGGGTACCAAAGCCTGGACCTATCTCCTTAATTTCTGGTTGAAATTGATTTTTCCCCCTCCTGTGGGTCTCAGGGGCCATTATAAATCAGTCTGGTTAACAAAAGGTAAATGGAAACCTCCAATCCTCAGGACTTTCTTTGGGAAAAGCCTCTCTCCATTAAGGTTTAAAAATGGCAGGAATCAATTTAAACAACACATCCAGTTTATTGATTTTTTAAATATTAGTTTAAGCTTGGTATCCAATCCTATAGTTTGTGGATTCTTCCTAATGTTCATGGGCCATCGTTTTACCTCTCTTCAATTGTAACTCTGAAATTTCATTGGGCTTTTGCCCTAAACAGATTGGATGTACTACCCCATGCAGTTCTGGAGAGCATGTAAAAAACCAGCCCCTTTTTTCAATAGTATTTTGCCCATGTGCAAAACATTTATGGACTCTCTAAGCCAGATGATCTTTTGTTGCTCTCTCTGTAGGGCAGGGGCATCAAACTTGATTTCATTGAGGGCCACATCAGGGTTGTGTTTGACCTTGGGGACGGGGTGGATGTGACCAGGATAGGTGTGCTGGGGCGCTTGTGGTGGCCCAAGCGCTCTGCCCAGTGAAAACAGGCTCCCGAGCTTCGTTTTTGTCTGCGACAGCCTCCTGTTAACCCTCCACCAGAGAAAATAGAGCTCAGGAAGCCTGCCCATGGCCGTCATATGCTCCATTTTAGGCTGTGATGGTCTCCTGCAACTCTCTGCCTGCGAAAATTGAGTTCTGGAGAGCTGCCCATGGCTCTCCGGAGCTCCATTTTTGCTGTCAGAGTCACCGCGGGCCGGTCTTTTGCTGTTTCCAGGGCAGTCCCATGGGCTGGATCTAAACGGGCCAGCTCCAGTTCCCGGGCCTTGAGTTTGACACCCCTGCTGTAGGGAATCAATACAAAAATATCAATATAGTCACATGATACCCTCCCCCCAAAACAATATTTATGACAGTTTAAGAAACTTTGTTCATAATAAATACATGGAGATTTAGGACTGCAAAAGAAATACATCCAATGTCAGATGCAAAATTTTAAATGGCCACCAGATCACAGCAAAGCATTTGACTGTTTCCTTTGCTGCCATCTTAATGGTAATGGCTCCCAGAGCATCTGCACAGGCCCTGCACTTACTTGCCATCCAAAACAGGTTTCGAGGAGATTCCTGGGAGGGGCGGTGTGGGGTGGGCAGGACCAGCCAGTCATCGCAACTACTGGTTCACTGAACCAGATGTAAAATTAACATCTGGTTCGGGTGAACCAGTGCAAACTGGCTGAAACCCTCCCCTGGGTTTGTGTCATAGGTTGTGAAAACCATCAAGAGGTGATAGGTGTGCCTAAAACATGCTGCAACTTTAAGAAATTACATTATTAAAGGCTAAGTGACTCTTAAAGAAGTGGCTCCATTTTTATAAGTGCACATGAAAGCCTGAATAAATCGGCCTATATTAATTAACAGCAGCATGTGTTGGAAGAAATGTCCATCCTGGTTTGATTCCAAGTGGGGAGAAAGACACTGGAAACATGGAGACTGCTTGGAAAGATGGTTTAATGGTGGACAGGACCACATGGTTTGAGCAAAAGAGCACAAGGGGGGGGGGGAGATATATATATATACCCTCTCTTGGACTTTAACCTTGCTTCTTGTTCCTGTGACAAGAAATGTAACCTGATTGGTTGTCAGACTCCCATGGGGCCATGCAGGGGTAATTTTGTAGGTTGTCTTGAGTCCTAGGCTTGGTTGAATCTTGCTGGGTGATGTAATGAAGGGGCTTTGGGCAATTCCTATTATGGCTTAATGGCTTTATTCTGGTTTGGATTTTGAGTGAGGGCTAATCCTATCATCCTGGAGCTGAAGGTCTTTTTTTGTTATAGATAAGATGGCCCAAACTTTTGTCTTATAGATAAGCTGGCGCCAAAATATCTGCTAGGGCTGGGTTTCTGTGTCCCTTAAGATTTCTGTTTCTCTTTTAGGGGAAATATTCTGCCTTTTTAATCTTTCCTAGAATATTTCATTTTTCTAGGAAAAGGATGGGTGCTAACTTTCCACACTGATAAAAGTGTATTTCCTTCCACTTCGTTTGCATTGGTACAAAGGTAGTCTAACCATGAGTGCCCTAACAGCATTTGAATTAACAACAGAGATGCAATTGTATAGTAGTCCTCGCTTATTGACTGCTCACTCAGCAACCGCATAAAGTTACAATGACACTGAAAAAGTAGGCTTTTGACCAGTTCTTGAACTTGTGAGTATCATAGCATCCCCCATGATCACAGAATTTCCCATGATCATGATTTGAGTGCTTGGCAACTAGAAAGCATTTACAACGATCACAGAACCCTGAATTCAGGTGATTTTGTGTGTGTGTGTGTGATTTTCACAACCCGCTTCTGATAAGCCAATGGGGAACCTGGCAGGAAGGCACGAGTCACAATCTCATGAGGTTATGCTCAACAACTGCAGGTAATTAGCTTAATGGCCACAACTAGAATTGATGTTTGTGTCATTCATGGTTGCATGATGTTTCACTTTACAACCATATCACTTAGTGACAGAGCTGCCAATCACAACTCTGGTTGGTAATTGTGAAGGCTACCTAAATATACTGATTATGGAACAATACGGACACTCTTTTTCATCAAATAGCCAACCTCACTAAAGAAAAGAATCTAATATTGAAAGCCTATACAGTTTGGAGCAATACTTGCTGAACGTTTTTCAAATGATAAATGAAAGTCAAAATGTTTGACTATCACAAATCTATCACATCTTAACATACAAAGTAGGCATTTTCCTCTGAAAAACAATGTATGCTATTTTGAAAAATAAATAAAACCTATAATGGATCCTAAAGTTCAGATAAGCCACTGTTTGCTTTAGCTAGTTGCCACTGAAGATAAAAAGAAAACATTTACTTCCAATTTAAGTTTTTCCCTGAAAAAATATTAAAAAGATCTCCTCCCCAGTTTTCTCTGATTCAAAGAATTTGTATTTCTCACCATTTGGTGATGGGGGAGTAGCTTATATAACATCATGAGCAGACATTATTGTCTGTATTCAAATACCTTATGTTATGTATCAAATTTGGGATAAGATTTCTTGTATTATATGAATACCTGTGGGGAGGATATGAATTCTTTGTGATCATAAATTGTTGTTGCTAAGGTGACAATTTTTCTATTAGCTCCTAACCCAATGTATTGGTCTGATTTCATATTTCAAAAACACCCAGACTAAATTGTGTTGTAGGTTCTGTTCAATTAATATTAAAAATAAAGAGAACAATTGTAGTAATAGAGGTTGGGCATAAAGAAATTAAAGCTCATATTCATTCCCCATTTTTGTTTTCATTTACTTCTTAGAGTAAGAAAACTTAACAGGGTAGAATAAGAAAAAAAAAACCCACAAATATAATTGTCAGAGCTGCAATGGAAAGCTTGCATATAATTTAAAATTACAGATAAAATGAGACCTAATTGGTAAGAATATAATGAGAATTCCTGAGAATGCAGTTAAACATGCTTACTAAATGGTTTTATATAATACATGTCATTAAGAATAAATCCAGAATAAATGTTACCATCACAAATGAGGTAAAATGCACAAATATGGGTTCTTTGAAAGTCTTGTGAAGGGATGGAAGCAATAGGTCTACACCAGGGGTATCAAACTCACGTCGTTATGGCAGTATGACGTATAAGGAATTTCCCCCCCGCTTCATTAAACCAGGTGTGTGTGTGGCCAGCACGTGAAGCATTCAGCCCATGGGCCAGGAATTTGACAGCCCTGGTCTACATAGGCAATATAAAGAGCAATAGCCTATAGCGCTCATAGGTCACAACATTTGGTATCATAGAAGGTGTCAGGGTCTCTAGCCAATCAAGAAAGCTTTGCTGGGGTGAGAGGATTTGAAAACAATTTTAGCACAATGCAAGCTCTGATGCTTTTTGCAGGTGTGCTGGTGGTGCACAATGTACAAAAGGGATGAGATTTGATTGCACCGACATTTTGATAAAATCAATAGATTTTATATAGATTTTATATAGATTTTATATAGATTTTATATAGATTTATAGATAGTTGCCTCCACTTGCCAGCCAATAGCACCATCCCAAAAATGTGCTAAAATGGGTTGGATGAGAACAATTGGAATTTTGGCTCCGCCACAAAATAAAGTAAGCATATAAGCCCCATGACTTGGTATGTGTCAGGTATGTGTTGGGTGGCTACACTTCAGGGTTCATTACAACTCAGGAGACCAAATTGAGAGTTTGGCTCAGAGGTGGTATTCAGCAGGTTCTGACCAGTTCTGGAGAACTGGTAGTGGAAATTTTGAGTAGTTCAGAGAACCAG
>JANHFN010003323.1:93210-103616 GCA_032468175.1 Toxicocalamus goodenoughensis
ATGAGAAAATATCCTCCAGTAAGGATGTATCTTCAATGGATGATCACCTCCTTTGCTCGAACAAACGCTGAGTCACAGTAGTCGCAGTGATCGCACTCACACACTGACTGACTCTGATTGCACTGGAGAGTTCTGGGATCTCCTGCTCCCTCTTATGGCCATTTCCAGCCACACCCAAACATATTGGTTTTTTGCACTTAAAGTTCCACAATCCTAGTTTATTTTTACTTCACTCCAAATACAGGGTTAGGTCAGTATGCTTACCCTAACAGTATGCAGTTTGTCCCCCTCTTTTTTGGGGGGGGGGGAGGCTGGTGAGGATGCATCCATTGTGGAAAAAGCCTCTTTAATTAAATTCAAATGCTTGTATTTTATTCTTCATTCTGCTAGTTTTTGTTTTTTTTAAACATTGACTCTAATCTTAGTATTATTTATTGCAGGGTAGCATTCAGGCCAAGTTACTCATCAGAAGTAGCACTAGAGCTAATGAGACAGTTATGATCACTTACTCAAATCCCATTCATTTCAGTAGAAGTTGGGCTAAATGCTACCTCCCACAGTTTGCTTAGGAAGGAGGGTAATAATTTTAATGCATCACAATATGCATTGAAGTATTCCAATAAAGTATTGCTCATGTAATTCTGATAATATAACCTGGTATTTTATTGAAAAATCTCTTGCCTTATAGGCAGAATGTGTTAGAATAAATTCAGAATATAAAATTGTGAGTCAGACATTTATCACAGTACCACTGCATGTGTTTTAAGAATGCCCGTGTAGTAACATCCACTGAATCACTTTAGATGTTTCGTTCTGTTGATTCTCTTGTTGCTAGTAATGCCTCTATATATTCCTGGATATTATTTGTGACTTACTTTAAATTGAATATATGAATTGTGTGCTTGTAGGTGTAATCCTTAAATTTAATACAATTACTGTAAAATGGGCACCTACAGCTGAAGACAACGGAGAGAAAGTTTATAGTTCCTTGTCTTGGAATAAGAATAGTAAACTTTTATACAAAGTGAAGAATTATGGTTACTGGCAGCTATGTGACACATATTTAACTCCAAGATGTTCCTATGCAGTATGTGGCTGCAGTTGGGGAAGGTGCTTCAGATTTGCTATAGGTTTATTTACTGTACCTATTATTGGCTCTGTGAAAAAGCTGCACTTTTCCCAGGTCTCACATAGTAAATGTGCACCCCAAGAAAATACACCTTGAATCCTACAGATCTTAAAAAGATAATAGGTTGGTGCAAGTATCTTTTACTACCTTGTTGTTGTCTTTTTAATGCCTCCTGAAATCAAACGCTTCTTTTAAGATGTCACTGATAGACAAAGTGTAGTGTGCATGCCCATGCTACAACTGAAGCACTTTCCCTCATATCCTCAATGTTATTTGAAACACTGCAGGAGCAAGTTGCAGCTTCTTTGTCCAATCCTTACAGGTTGACTGAGGATGTCTAGAACTATGCATCCCTGGGAAGTCAATTAAGCTAGATGCCCCCTGGAGCAATTGTAAGTTGAAACCCACTCCTAGGCTTTGACACAATGTATCTGAAAGAATAGGGTTACTTGAGACAAATGCTCGCTATATTTAAGCAACGGCTTTGCAAACCACATCTGAGGAGGATCCCAAGTTCAGCCCCGTGTTTGCTTTTAAATAAAGTACAGTTGCTTCACTCAAGGTGACATTTAGATTTGCCAGTCAGACAGCCATATAACAACTATGAGATTTGGCCTTTCTCCACAGATGGGTTGAAGCAATCTTCACCTATCCTTTAGCCAGCAAAAGAACTAGAGCTGGGGGAAATTTGATAGGGACAAGATAAAGGAACTGAACGCCACATCTCTGGAACAGAGCCCAAGAAAATATGACCCAGGGCATGTTGGTGCTGTGGTGAAGTGCAAATAGAGAAACATCCCTTGAATTAAAAAAAAAATTAGATGTGGGAAAAGGTTGAGCTCAGAGGTGTCAGTCAACATTTTCTTCTTTCTAGGTACTGAACAAGGAAGTCAAATCAAAGTAGCAGAAATTATTCTCCAAAGGTTGCATGATTGACTAAAGTTTTATTCGTATAGATGTAAAAAAAACCACCTCAATTTCTTCTACAGTTTTAAAAACTATCAATAAAACTTTCATAACCAAGCATTTATTTCATGGAATTAATTAATGTGATTTGGTTCAAGTAGATAAATTAATGTAGACATAAATGGGTCTTGTCTGTGCGTGTGCGCGTGTGTGCTGAATTCTCTGTGAATGTAACAGACAAAAAACTAAAAATGTGCCGTTTATCATGGCATACTAATATTGGACACATGGCCTGCAGGATTTAGAGAACGAGGCTGTCCCAGGTAATATGGACCGGGATGATGGTGCATGGGTATTCCAGGTGTCAGGTGCCCTATATAATTATGATTAAAAATCAAAGGAAAAGATGGCTACAGGCAAAGCTGGCACTATTTTTCCTCAGTTTGTTAATTTGCTTTTTTTAAAAAAAGTGCCATACAGCAATTTGGCTATATTCATTTGGAGCAGGTGAACAGATGTGAAGGAACCAGCGCCTTATTGGACCTGCACTGTAGGCTACGTAGCTTCAGGGTATGACTAGCTTGTGTGAATCATGCAAGGCAGAGATGGCAGGAAGCAGCCATCTTACGTAGGAGGCAAAATGGAAAAGAGGAGCTGTTAACCCCGTAGAGGAGTTTTTTCAAAACGTGACTTTTTAGTTCTTAGATTAGCCATTGTTTTGCTTTTTCCTTCTAAACCTTCCAGCAATGAAGACAGCCGAGAAATGTTTTCAATGGCAGATGTGAAAATGACTCAGTGTTAGATCTCCTCTGTTAGAGAAATGGATTGAATAGAGGCAACAGCATGAAAATACACAGCTGCTATGCACTCACTCACAAGTCTCTCAGCAACTATTCAGATTTCATGCCAATTTCTAGTTGTTACCCCAGCTTTTAAATAGTAGCTGATGAAGATACAGGAAGGACTTGGAAAGGGCTTAGTGATGTTGGAGAGGGCGCTAGGATATTATTTTGCTTGTATAGGGAGGAGAAAACAATTCAATACAAGCCATCAGTATTTGGATTTGCCTCAAGGAAGCAGCTCAGAGTGGCTCAGCTCCCTTGTCTGGAGAATCTTTGGTGGTCTACAAAGTGCTTAATGGAGGGGAAAATTAACATCTGTGTTGTAGCTGATTTGCCCAAATGCATCTGCCTGCTACTGATTAGACTGCTATTGTTCTTACAGCTTGTGTAGACTACAGGAATGGGTTCTCCATGGGACTGGCTCTGAAGGCTTTGGGGGAAAATATTGGAGGAAAAAAATGGTTAGAGGTTAAAAAAAAAGCAACCAAAGTTAGGTTACTAATTAGAAACGTACTTCTCCAATGTTGAGCCAGCTATATAGGTCTAAAGAGAATTGAAAAGGCTAATTCTTACCGTAAAAGCCCTGAAATATTAGGTGTTGCACTTTGTCTTCTTATATTTGAACCTATATTAAGATAATCCAAAGCCCACCTGCGCTCTCTCTCTCTCTCTTTCTTCCTTTCTTCCTTTCTTCCTTTTTCTCTTTCTTTCCTCCCTCCCTCCCTTCCTTCCTGTCCCTTGATATAAACATTCATTGCCACAAAGAGGAGTTTTTCCAATATATCACTCACCAGGATTCTTACCAAGGCAGAATAGGATTCAACTGGTGGGGCAGCAGAATTTATGCTGGCATACTTTTCTAGCATTTGAAGTCTGTTGGACTTCGCTTGTGGATTGGGCGGTCCCCTATGTGTGCCTCCCTCCCCCTTTCCCATTCAATCAGGTCCAATTCTTGGAGATTGCCTGGACAAGTCCCTGCAGTTTTCTTGGCAAGGGTTTCCAGAAGTAGTTTGCTTCCTTTCTAGGAGAAAGTAACTGGACCAAGGTCAACTAGCTGGTTTTGTGTCTAAGGCAGGCCTAGAATTCCTGGTCTCCCAGTTTCTAACCTGATGCCTTAATCATTATACCAAACTGGCTCCGAAGCAGTGCCTTAGATAATAAGTTTTTCCCTTCTCAGTATTAAGAAATAAATGCAAACACTGAGCTTATGACTACAATGCTTTCTGGTTTGTTTACATAGATGGGCTGTTTCTGACAAGATAAGCCACCATTTTTTTGCTATGGTTGTAATATCTATTTCTATCCATTTATTCATTTGTAAATATTTGTTCACATCTGACCGTTGATGAATAGCTTCCCCTTTCAAGCCTTCTGATTTGCTAGCGGCAAAATGACACTTTACCTTATGGGAGGCAGAACACTACACACAATGTTATCATCCTGATGCAAGCTGCCCATTGAATTGCTCAGAAGTGGCTCTGAATCAGAGCTTGTTCTTGCCTTGTAAATGTTCCGTCTTTGCCTGTAATTTTGTGGCAGGAACCAAGCACATTAGATTTTTGGTAATCTAACAAATGACAGCAACCTGTTTAATGTAGTGATACTAATGAATTCTGAGGATTAATTTTCAGTTATAAAAGCATAATGGAAGGTGCTTTTTAAAAATTAGGTAATGGGTTGATTTTCCTCAAGACTAGCATTTACTGCATTTGTTCTTGTTGTTGTTCAGTATGTTTTATTATTATGCATAGCAGTGTCTCTCAGTCCAGTGACATCCAGATGTGAACATAGGGAGAAGGTGCTATTAGCCTGTCATATCATTTCATAATTATTTCTAGAATAAGTAAGAGTCTTCATGATCAGAGCAGCCTGATAAATGCATTCCCCTCAATATGTTTTTATTTATTTCTGTTTTTATTGATTGTTGCGATCATTATAGGAGAGCAGTGGCCACAAAAGCTCAATAAATCAGTCAATGGAATATTAATATGAAAATGTGAAAATGGTAGATACTCATTATTGTGGCATTTTAATTGGTCCTAATAAAGAGATTGGTCAATGGTGAAGTCTTCTGTAAAAAAAAATATCAATATTTACTGAAAATGTAGCTTAAAATGTAGCTTGGATGTCCCATACACTATAATGTTTCATTCCATGATCGCTTCCATTGAGTTTAGTGGTATGTTTACCATAAGCATTGATATTTTTACATGGAAGCAAATCCAATATATTCAATAGGAAGGCTTTATTTCATAAACAAAGGGGGGAAAAAACCAAGATGAAAGATATGCAAAAATATATGTTAAATATTTCCCAATATAGGAGAGTGTCCAATTGTTTTGACAGTCCAACTATTGTTTGCAAGAGGATATTTCTGGATCAATATCTCCTAGTGCTATTATCCCATCTTTTGAAAGATAATTTCTAGTTGAAAAGAATTTTAAGCTTATCCTTTCATTCTCTCCTTAACAGGTTTTCTGTAAGCGTACAATAAGAGAAGCAGTATGGAAAAATATAGGAGAATTAGAAATATGTAATGTCATTGAGATCCTCTGTAAAATTCTGTGGTTGAACCAAGAGGTTCTAATATAAAGTTATTGAGCCCTACCAGAAAGAGATTTTTCCCACCACAGCAGTGGAACATATTAATGTATCTAAGTGGTTACTGTCCTGCAATATATATGGCTCAGTTCTGGGTTTTTTTTAACCGTTAGGAAAAAGAATGCTTTGGGAACATCAGCCATGTTTTTGTGTCTGCATCCCACATTTGTAGGCAGGGGGGAAAAAGGCAATAAAAGGCAGAAATGTTTAGCTGGGAGGTTCCAATCCCATCCATCTGCAATGCCCACCCACTTTCCTTTTAGAAAGTCCCAGGCTACAATGCAACATACAGGGTACAATTTGAAAGATGATTGGAATCGCAGAAGAGTGTGGGTCAGCAAAGGGATGGATAAAATGAGTGGACTACAAGAAGGAAGCCATTGGCTCAGGGATGGAAATTGCAAACATCTGGCAAACCTGAAGCCTTAGAAGCATTCCAAATGTATTTTACCTGAAGATCTGTATCTTTTTTTTTTGCCAAATGGTGAGTGAATGCCATACAGGTAGTTCTCATCTTACAACCACAAATGAGTCCAAATTTTCTGTTGTTAAGTGAGACATTTGTTAAGTGAGTTTTTCCCCATTTTACAAACTTTTTTTGCCACAATTAAGTGAATCACTGCAGTTGATAAGTTAGTGACCTGGTTGTTCAGTGAATCTAGCTTCCCCACTGACTTCGCTTGTCAGAAGATTACAAAAGCTGACAAAACATGATCTTGGGACACAGCAACGGTCATAAATATTTTGATCACGTGATCATGGGAATGCTGCAAAGGTTGTAACTGTGAAAAATGCCCATGAGTCACTTTTTTCAGTGCTGTTGTAACTTTGAACAGTCACTGAAGGAACTGTTGTAAGTCAAGGGCTACCTATATTTTATACAAAAAGTTGTTGTAGTCTTCTGCTGATGAAGGCAACTCCAAATCAGGATAGCAATAGCACTTAGACTTATATACCGCTTCACAGTGCTTTTACAGCCCTCTCTATGGTTTACAGAGTCAACTTTTGCACCCCAACTATTTGGGTCCTCATTTTACCCACCTCGGAAGGATGGAAGACTGAGTCAATCTTGAGCCTGGTGACATTCAAACTGCCAAATTGCAGGCAGCCAGTTGTGGTTCACCGACAGCAGGTGTGGATGGCTGAGGTCTCGGAGAGCGAGAGACACAGATGAAGGGCCTGCATGTGATGAAGGGATGGGGCCAGGACCATCAGGGAGTGGAATGCTGCCTTCAGAGATTATGGAGGCTGGCATCAGTGATGAAGAGGTCCCTGAGGAGCCTGTGTCCAGTGCACGTGCGCTCAGGGCTGCTCGAAGGAAAGAGCAGCTGCAGCAGCACAGGTGACTCGGGAGTAAGGCTGCAAGGTAATGGCCCCTCCCTTAAGAGATAAAAGCCAGCTGAGAAATCAGAGTTCTTTGCAGGAAGCAAAGAAGTTTTTGCACTCAAGCCTTGTGGACATTCAGAGTATCTTGGTTGATGTTTGGAGATTCTTTGTGTTTGAAATATTTCTTAGTTACTTTATCTAGTATTTTGGCAGCTTTGCACAACCTTGGCAAGGCTCGTTCTTATCAGAGACAATTAGTTTGAAACAACCTTTTAACCGTGAAGGAACAGAATTCGTAAAGAGTTATTAAAAGGTTTTGATGTTACCTCTGTTTCGTGTTTGTTTCCTTGGAACAAGGTATGGGTCAGAACAGTCAGCAGAAGTAGCCTGCACTATTACACTCTAACCACTGCACCACCATGGCTCCATAGGATGGGAACTATGGCATAGTTGTTTTTCTTCCTTCCATCCATTATGTTTTTATATTTCCTGATTTGGTATATTTGGTATATTTCCACAGTGGTTGGATTCAAATTTTGTTACTCCCGGTTCTGTGGGTGTGGCTTGGTGGGTGTGGCAGGGGAAGGATACTGTAAAATCTCCAGTCAGAGGTGAGATTTTTTGGTTCTCTGAACTCAAAATTTCTACCAGTTCTCCAGAACTGCTCAGAACCTGCTGAATACCACCTCTGATATCCATCTTTTGCTTCTTCTGTATAGGATTGCAATTTTAAATGTGTGTCATAGCAACCTAGACACTTGAATTGGTTTTTGTGACAGCAACTTAGGCACGTTCTCTCAAATATACAAGGGCTCTTCTACATAGTCTTCATATTGAAAAGGAACTTGGCTTGATCAATTGATGAATGAACTTTTTCAGATCTATTACCACCCAGAGAAAATGAACCTCGATTTCTGTTATTTGTAGTCACAATGATCAAACTGGAGGATTCCTAGCTGCAGAAAGCTGAAATAAATGATCAAATGAAAAGAAAAGTATTTTTTCCATTCAAGAATGAAGTGTCCCTTTAATGAAATGAAACAATTAGAAACAATTGGTAGTGGTAACAAGCAATTTTTCTACAGTGTAAATGTTGCTATTCTCTAGGCTGGCAAGGCTCAGGTAATTTGTTCCTGATAAGATTAAAGGAGATTAGAGTATCTGAGAAACAAAAGGTGAGGAAGAAACTTGAGGGACATAAAATAAACATTAAAGCAAGTACATACACCAAAGTTAGTCAGGGGTGGGATTCTAGTAGTTCAGGGAACTGGCAAATTGTGCCCCTGGCTTGCCCCGCCCCTCTCCACCCACCCCTCCCCTCCTCTCACAGTCAGTCCTTAACGCGCATGCTTGACATTGCGCATGCACGACATCGCGCATGCTTGACATCCCTGACTGTGTTTTCCCTCACCCAGTCACTCCTTAAGATATTTCTTGTTTTCCTCTCCTGACAAGCAGTTCTTCTGATGATCAGCTGTTCCGGGATTCCCTTTGCTGTCTTACTGCTTCAGCCAGGAGGCTTTCCCGAGGCCCAGGAGGCAAAAAAGGGTGTGCAGGGGAGGGTGGGTGGTGCTGTCCCTCCCTGCGCTCCATTTTTTGCTTTCCTGGGTGTCGGAGAAGCTTCCTGGGAGCAAAAACGCCCCCCAGGAGGCTTGCCTGAGGCCCAGGAGCCCCAAAAACAAAGCGTAGGGGGTGCTGCAAAAAAGAAGAAGAAGCCATGCCCACCCAGTCACACCCACAGAACTGGTTGTTAAAAAAATTTGAATCCCACCCCTAAAGTTAGTGTCCCCCAAAGCCCAACAGAGACATAACCTGGTCAATTATCTTCAGCATATAAAATCCTTGATGTCTGTTGAAAAAGAAAATAGGTACCATAAAACAGGAGAGTGCTGAAATGAGTGATTTTGTTTTTTTTACAATGAATAGTATAGTTCTTAAGTCCCCAACCCCTGGTCTATAGATGGGCCACAGCATGCCAGACAGGTGAAGCCCCATCCACAGGATGCAGGCAGCAGGTGAAACCACGCCCCCCTTTGGTCCATGGAAAAAATTCTCTCCACAGAACTGGTTCTTAGTGCCCCAAAGGTTGGGAAGCACTGATGTAGATTATATAGCTAGAACTCGGGGAGGAAGGATATCATTTAGGGAATGAGGATATATTTCTAAATATATCCTGCAGTTCGGCAGTTCGATTCTCACCAGGCTCAAGGCTGACTCAGCCTTCCATCCTTCCAAGGTTGGTAAAATGAGGATCCAGATTGTTGATGAGGCAATAGACTGAATCTGTAAACTGCTTAGAGAGGACTATAAAGCACTACGAAGCGGTATATACTCATATACTTGTTTGATCTGCTGTACAGTATATGAATAGCAATATGAGAACTGCTTCTTAACAATGTTGACAATGTTACATTAGGCTTTATTAGACAGGCTAGGGAACGGAATGCCTTTGACTATCAATTGAGTTAGAGGAGAAAATGTTGCCTTAGACTGCAGTTTTTAAATCAGAGGTGGGATTCAGCAGGTTCTGACCAGTTTTGGAGAACCGGGAGCGGAAATTTTGAGTAGTTTGGAGAACCGGCAAATACCATCTCTGACTGGAAATTTTACAGTATCCTTCCTCTGTCACACCCACCAAGCCACACCAACAGAATGGGGAGTAACAAAATTTGAATCCCACCACTGGTCTAAATGGGTTTTTGACTTCAACCAGCAGGACTGTTCTCCCAATCATTTGCCCTTAAGTGATTATTCTCTGATGAAATGCCACAAACAAAGAAAAGGTTTAGAATCGTCTGTCTTGATCTTCTGCATTTTTTCCTCAGAAATTTCATTAAACCCTCCCACATAAATTATCTTTATGGGGCAAGGGGTTAGACTAAAAGACTACCAAGGGCCCTTCCAACAATGTCATTCTGTTATTATGTTATATTGAAGATAGTACTTTTGGCAAAGATGCAACTATCTTCCTGCAACATAAACTACTCTAAAGTAGGTTTATGGTGGGAAAAAAACTCCATGTTATTATAAGCAGAGATTGGTGACCTTGTGTTTAGTAGGAAACATACTGCTATGAGTGTCAAATACTGCTTCCAAGCCAAGTTATTTCATGCCACTGAAATGTGCTGCAGAATTCAAGGGGAAAGAAACAGTTTCCTTTGTTTCAGAGTTTCTTAGAAAGATTTCAACAGCCTGTGACAGCAAGATGGGCTCCACAGAAAGTTTCCAACAATTCCACTGCAATGGGGATGAATGAAAGAAAACCAGGAAACCAAGGTTTCCTCCCACTGTAATGATCTCTCCTAAATTCTGTAGAAGGGGAAAACATAGGCGGGAAAATCAATGATGAGAAACTATGCATTTGGCTCTTGTCAAAGAACTAGGAGTCTACAACTCAGAATTGCTGTTCCTTGCACTTTTCCCTTGCTTTACAAAACATTTATTTATTTATTTATTTATTGTAAATTTTATTTGAGTTTTCACAAAGACAAAAAAAAATACAAATACAACATCTTTTTTGAAAGTAGCATAATCCTGGGTTACATTTCTTCGTACAGACACAAATTCAGGTTCATGCTCATTTTTATATTCTATTCCATATC
>JANHFN010003324.1:40473-51254 GCA_032468175.1 Toxicocalamus goodenoughensis
AGGAGGAGGAAGAGGAGGAAGAGGAAGAGGAGGAGGAGGAGGAGGGCTGTGGGGTCATGGATGCTCCCTGAACTTGGGTGTTGGTTTTCAGATGTTTCATGAGCGAACTAGATAACATCATCAGTGCTAGGAGGGAGTGTGTGATTTGCAGACAGGAGGAGGAGGAGGAGGAGGAGGAGAGGGAGAAAGAGGAGATAAGACAACCCATCCAAGCCCACCCTTAAAATAACTGCAGCCGAACTGGGACAGCTCCCAAATGAAGGGCGCGGGAGGGAGGAAGAGGCCGCCCAGCCAGCCTCCCCCCTCCCCCTAAACTGGGAAGGGAGAGAGGGAGGGGAAGTGGGGAAAGTGCCCTTCATTCCTGGCTATCTTTTCTGAGGGGGGGGGCAGCATCTGGTTCTCATAAGGGCCTCTGGGCTGCTGCAGTTTATTTATTTTATTTATTGGTTTTCTATACCGCCCCTCTCCCGAAGGACTCGTGTGTGTGTGTGTGTGTGTGTGTGTGTGTGTGTGTGTGTGTAGGGGGAGAAGGGAGGGGCTGCAAGGGGGGGAGATGGACCCCAGAAAGCCGGATGAAAAGTGGAGCTGAGCCCATGATGCACAGCTGGGAGCTGAGCAGTGGTACGTGTGTGTGTGTGTGTGTGTGTGTTTGCAACAGGGGACCCAAAGAAATTGGGGTTTGCTTTCCAAGAAGGGTAGGCCCACCCCACCCTCTATCTCAAGATATTCTTCGACGTACAACAATCTGTTCACTGACCAAAGTTACCACGGCACTGAAACAAGGGGATTATGTTTTTTCACACTTACGACCATTGCAGTATCTTCACAGCTACGTGATCAATATTCGGACGCTGGGCAACCGAGTCGTATTTACAACAGTCACAGTGTCACATGATTCTCCGTCTGGGAAGCCAAGTTGGCGGATTTCAAACAGCCGTCTTACTAACTTTTAACCACCACAGGGATTCCTTTTAAGAAGGGGGGCGAAACGCGCTGAACCCATGACTCGCTTAGCAACAGAAATGATGGGTTGAATGGTGGTTGTAAGTCGAGGAATCTACCCTCCTTCACTGACGAATCACGCCGGCCATTCTCTCCTTTTAACTACCCCAGTAGCCTTTTCCTTCTGTTGTCTTTGAGTGACTTTGGGTAAACGGATCAAATCCTTTCCTTGCTTGAAGGACAGGTGGGTGTGCATGGGTGTGTGGGTGTCTTTGTGTTGACCTTGGAAACAGTGGTGGGTTGCAAATTTTTTAACAACCGGTTCTCTGGTTGGGTAGGCGTGGCTGGTTGGTCATGTGACTGGGTGGGTAACATCACTCATCACACCCAGCCTCACCTCCCAGCCAATTGCTTCAAAGGCAGAGATAGGAGTCAGCCAGTTGGGGCTAATCTAACCACTGGCTGGTCCCGCCCATTTTTCAGGCGGTTTTTGGCTGGTTTCATGCTATTTTTGAGCTGTTTTTTGTGGCTGTTATTGGCCGGTTTCAGGCTGTTTGGGGGCTGCTTTTGGCTGGTTTCAGGCTGTTTGGGGGCTGTTTTTGGCTGGTTTTTTTTGGCTGTTGTTGGCCAGTTTCAGGCTGGTTTTTTGGACTGTTTTTCAGCTGCTTTCAGGCTGTTTTTCAGGGAATTTTCAGTCCATTTTTGGGCTGAAAAATGGCCTGGAAAACAGGCCAAAAAATGAGCAGGAGCGGGGCCAGCCAGTGGTGGGATTTGCTGGTTAGCCAAACTGCACAGAATCTTAGCTACTGGTTTGGTTGAACCGGTGTGAACCGGCAGCAGCTCACCTCTGGCCTTGATGCAAAGTCACAAAATCTGCAGTCAAAAAGCAGTGCAGATCAGAGAAACGGAGAGAAGCAACTCTGTTTAGGAAAGTTTGAATTCAAACTTTTGTTGTTATCCCCTAAATCTCCCAACTTGACAACTTTTAAGACTTGTGGACTTCAACTCCCAGAATTCCTCAGCCAGGAAAGCTACCAAGTTTGGAGACCCCCCGCAAACACGTCTCAAGCGGTAGGGAACCTAACAAAAAATAAATCAATTTGCAAAGTTGTTTTTGCTGAAAGATGCAACTGGGCTTGGTGGGACCATCGTAACCATCAACCTTCCTTTCAGATCCCTGCAGATTCCCCGTAGAGATAAGATGGAGAGAGCACTGGGAATTCGGCTCAGACTTATAAAAATTGACCAACAGACTCAGGGGTTTTACCCTCAGGGAGTTCCCAGCATTAGTGCCCTTGTTCTTTGCAACTTTAGTGGGATTTTCAGGGGGCCCCAGGAAGATTTGGCCTGCTGTAGCTTATGGGCTAAAACAGGAAGTTCACGTCTCTTGAAGTAGAGATCAATCATTACAGACCTTGGGAGGTCCAAGGTGCCCCCGTTTAGCCCAAACATTTGGGAGGTTAACCTGGAGGTGAGAGATACTTTCAGGAAGGGCCAGGCGGTAAGACAGATTCTGCAGGCAGGTTCTCTCTCTCTCTTTAAATGTAGCTTTTACATTTAAGTTGGTTTTTGAAACGTTCCTTTTGGGATCCAGGTTGCTGAACCAAAGGTTTATTCAAGCAGCTTTTCAACAAAAACACACACAAACAAAACCATAGATTTTTATTTACACAGTGAAAAGAAATATCTGTATACAAGATCGGCAGGGTGGACTCCATTTTCAGAGTTTTAAAACAAAAATGTGGATGAGAAATCTGGAAGAAGAAAGGAGAAAGAAAGAAGAAAGAGGAGAGGAGGAAGGAAGGAAGAAAGAAAGAGAAACAAAGAAAGAAAGAAAGAGAGAGAGAGAGAGAGAGAGAGAGAGAGAGAGAGACAGAGAGAGAAAGAAAGAAAGAAAGAAAGAAAGAAAAAGAGAGAGAGAGAGAGACAATCTCCATGCATTTTCTTTCTCTGAAGTTAAGGCTTCTGGTGGCAAGGCATAGCAGGTCACTGGAAAGTCTATCTACATTTGTCTTGAGTTTCATGAGGGAAAAAGGAGTGGAATAAAGCAATAAATAAACCAGCCCCTCCCCAAATTAATTAAATAAGCTTTTTTTTTAAAAAAATGGTTGTGCGCCATTCAAACATTCAACCTGTTCCTCCATTTCCCTCCACAATTCAAATATGTCAGTGCAGAAGCTGGACTATTGCAATTCCCTATTTAAAAGCCATGTCCTCAAGACCTCCAAATTTGTCTCTCACATTGTTCAGGAAAGCAGGATGTTTGCAAACGGCCCAAACAGGAAACTTCTCTATATAAATTAATCTATTCAACCAAGCCTCCTTTTCTGACAGTCCTCAAGACAAAAAGGATGAATGACTTTTGCATGATCACACAACAAAGCTGAGCTTCCTGGACATCAGCCAGTTACAGACGGGGTGGTCACTCCAGCAACATTTGAGCAATGGCCAAATGCAAATGGGCAGAAGGCGTTGCACAGGATTGTCATGCGGTTAGAGAGCTGGGATTTCATACTGCAATAGGAAAGGGGAGGGGAGGGGGAGAATGGAAGGGGAAGGAAAGGAGAAAGGAAAGGAGAAGGGGAAAGAAAGGAAAGAATGAAAGGAAAGGAAAGGAAAGAATGAAAGGAAAGGAAAGGTAAGGAAAGGAGAAGGGGAGGGAAAGGAAAGAAGGAAAGGAGAAGGAGAAGGAAAGAAGGAAAAGGAAAGGAAAGGAGGAAAGGAAAGGAGAAGGAGAAAGAAAAGAAAGGAATGGAAAGGAAAGGAAAGGAAAGGAAAGGAAAGGAAGGGAAAGGAAAGGAAGAGCCACACTGATACATGAAGTCTGCAAAGGCAAGAGTGGTTTGTTTACTTTTTATGCCATAGACTTTTCCAACTTTTAAAACTGCAATTCATTTTTTTTTAAAAGCTAGATTCCAATTAGTGTTTTAACCTCCATCTGTTTCTATAGTATTCCAAAGAGTTCTGATGGATTCTCTTGCTAAGAACAAGGGCAAATGTTTCTGCCATGTTCAGCAATTTCCAGACTTAATTTACCGACAGGTTTCTTAACTTTATAAAAAGGCATCTAGAGGGACTGTGACTGAATTTACAGAGAGCATATCAATTATTTTTTGGGGGGGAGAAGCAGAGTTAGAGAAGAATGGATATGATATAGGAAGTAATATCACTTTTAGACAAAAATGGGATTATAAGAATGGGGAAAGGGGGCTATTTTTCTTGAAAGACAAGGAATCCAGGAATGGTGAAAGGAATAAATTTCCCTTAGGATGTCCTTCGCCAGATCCAAGATTAGAACAAGCGCCTAGCCCTAAGTGAGTCATAATCTCTTTTTCACAATGCACTTAATCTGTTGGAATCCTAGGAATAGGCCAGTTTACATCAAGAAATATTAAGACTTGAAAGTTCCCAGCTGAGGAGTCATAGAAAGAGAAAGCGTTTTTTGGGGGTGGGGAGGAGAGAGAGAGAAAGAGAGAGAGAGAGAAACTGCAGAAATGTTTCCAAAAACAAGACTCTCATAAAGTGTGTTTATTTCGATCCAGAAATGTTCTGCCAATTGTGGCCCAGGAACAATGAATGAGTGCCCCAGATACCAGGGTGCTTGAAGGAATTGAATGCCCAAGCAACAGGCTGGCCAAACCCTGTTATTCCATCCATGGAGCCATGCTGCCATCTAGTGGCCAGAGATGATTTCCACTGAAATCATATTTCCAAAACAATTTTGAGGGAACAGAATTGCACCAAATGAGCCTTGTGGCACTTGGAAAGATTAATGTATTTATTATGGTATATGCATTTGTAGGGGGGAAAAAAGTCCCATTCCATCAGCTGTGTGAAGTAATGACTGATTTGTGGAATATATAGAGAATATACACACATATATAGACAGAATATACACACATATATAGAGAATACACACACATACACACACACACACACACACATATATATATTAAGAAAAATTTTAAAAAATGGAATTTTTCCAAACCAGAGATGAACATGTTGGGCTCTTGTAGGTTACTGGAAGTTCTGTATTATCCAGTTCTGTATTTTGGGTATTTTATTTTATGGCAAAATAGGATATATGGATATATATCCGACTTCAAAGCTAGTTATTGGTTTATTGTGTCTGCATTATTATTACAGCTGTTAGACATCTAGGCTGCTCTATGTAGAAAGACAGGATATAAACGAAACAAATGTATATACATATAAGAACCAGCAGGATAATTTTTCAGGCTCCAAGGACGCGCCATTGCTGGAAGCTGTCGTTCTTACAGAAGGAATTTTAAATGAGTGCTCCAACAGGAAATTGATGAGTTAGAAATTCTTAAGGCTCAACCACGGAAAATTAGTTTGAGTCATGCTAGAGTGGTTAACATAGCAAATCTATTAGCAATTACTGCTGTTATGATCAGGTTGCTCTATTATTATTTATTTGATTTTATACTTTGGGAGAGAGGATATAAAGACAGCCTCAATTTGCTGGGGGCTACCTGAACTTGAACTTGATTTAATTTAATTAATTTATTTAAATTATTTAATTAATTGATTTGATTTGATTTGATTTGATTTACTTGAACTTGATTTATCATATAATATAATAATTAATTGTTAAATGACCACTAATATACTGATTCATTGAATTGATAGAGATTTAATACTGTATCATTGATTATCTAGTCGATTGATTGATTCTTAGTAATAAGTTGATTGATTGATTTTTTAGTAATAAGTAACCTTATCTTTGATTTGTTCTCTAACTTATCAATTAACATTTATTAATTACCAATATTCATCAAGTAACTGTCTATCTAACACATTAATTAGCTATTTTAATTGTTTAGTGTACTATTGTCATTGACCATGCCAGCCAGAAACTCCACAAACTCCAAATCCTCCACTACCAAACAACAACAAAAAAATATCTCTATCAATGACCTCCCAGACTCCTGTACATGCTTCAGATGTCTTTAAACCATCAATGAAAGCCAAAATAAGATCAAATGCTACCTATGTGACAATCAAGCCCACCTTGCCTGCTTAAACTTAAACAAAGACGTAGCTGATCTCCTAAAAGCATCAGATACATTCCCTTGTCTATGTCCATCATGTTTTCCTAAGCTAAACAAACCAATTATCCTGCCTGACAGAGTTGATAGCATAGAATCACTCATGCACTCAATAGAAAAATGTTTAGCAACACATTTTGAAACAATTATACAAGAAAGCCTAATTTCTCTTGGAAAAAAAATACAGCACTGATAAGTGACTACCTATCAGCTCAAAATCAAATCCCAACTCAACAACCACTATCACAACTACTACCACAACTAAAATCACAACTACAACCAAAAATAGCCACCAAACCACAATCACAAATAATTACTATCCCATCAAATAATTCCACAAATGATATCCCCTTACTCATCAGAGACATCATGGAACACGATCAGAAACGTCTAACTGTCATCTTATTTGGTCTTGAAGACACCAACAAATTAGACAATCAATTGGAGAGATAATGTTTCGGAGTGATTGATATCATGGATACTGTCTGGCACACAATAGATACAAACTCAAGGTTAACCGCACCAAACCTGATTGCAGGAAATACGACTTCTGCAACAGTGTGGTCAATGTCTGGAATACTCTACCTGACTCTGTGGTTTCTTCCCCAAACCCTACCAAAATTTAACCTTAGACTGTCTACTACCTCACCCCTTTCCTAAGAGGCCTGTAGGGGGCGTGCATAGGCGCACCAACATGCCTACCGTCCCTGTCCTATTGTTTCTTTTTATTTTTCTTATATGTATCCATTCCATGTATTCATAACTATGTTTTTACTTATATCAATTATCTTGTAAGCGATTAACAAATCAAATAAATAAAAGAAAGAAAGAAAAATGAAGATGATTATGGGGCTGGCGGCTGAAACATATGAAGAATGGTTGCAGGAATTGGGTATAGCTAATGTAGTGAAAAGAAGAACCAACAGTGACATGATAGCTGTGTTCCAACGTTTGAGGGGCTACCACAAAGAAGAGGGGGGTCACTCTATTTTCCAAAGCACCTGAAGGCAAGACCAAAAAACAATGGATGGAAACTAATTAAGGAGAGATGCAACCTAGTATAAGGAAACATTTCCTAACAATTAGAACAATTAATCAGTAGAATGAGTTGCCTTCAGAAGTTGTGAGTATTCCATCACTGGAGGCTTTTATGAAGAGACTGGACATTCACTTGTCAGAAATGGTGTAAGGTCTCCTACATGAGCAGGGGGTTGGACTAGAATACCAACAAGATTCCTTTCAACTCTGATATTCTATTAAAAAGTTTTAATCCATTCTGGATTTTTTTAGAAGGCAGGAAGACAGAAAAGAAGGCAGGCAGGCAGGCAGGCAGGAAGGAAGGGATTGCCAGCTGTAAAAAATAATGTTTTCCATTGTAGGATAAAGATCTTTCTGTAGTCAAACATGAGGCAACCCAGAATCAAGTCATATAAAAATCTGCATAGACATAAGCGATATTCACATAAGATTAATCAGTGTTATAGCTAGCACATTCATCCAGAAAAGTACATTTGGCACATGCAGTTTGATTTGAACACCTTAGCTTTCATTTAAATGCTGTGTCCACCAAAACTCTCTTATAGTACTAAAAATGAATGAAACTCCAGTTTTATTGTTTTGGACTTTCATCAGTAATTGGATTCTTTTTGACACAGATTACTTGATTACATCTCTGATCCCTTAATACTGACAAATGTATAATCAGGTGTCTTTGGTAATTAGTGTTATGGAGTCTGGCTGAAAAAAAAATCTGTTTTAACTTCTGGAGTCAGGGTTTTCTGCATTTCTTTGCTGCCATCCAGTGGTCTTCTGGATTTTTGTAATTCTAATGTAACTCTTCTATTTCATTTTATTTTATGGTGCTAGCAGATTATCTTAAAAGTCTGCATCTTTTTGAAAGATATGAGGTGCATTTCTCTGTTCAATGCTTTTACATTTAGTAGCATATTATGGAAAGTATTTATCAGGTTTTGAAATAAACCCCATAAACTCAATGAACTATTCATCATTCAGTTGTCTTAACTAAGGGAAATCTGCTTGGTTGCTTCTTGTGACTGTTAATGGGTCATTCTTCTGTGATGATGAATTTATGCAGCAAACAGAAAATGTAACTTCACTAGGTTAACATCCTATAAGATCCACAGCTAAGTTGCAATGGCTAGTGCAAATCTTATTTCTAGACTTAGCGTGTGCTTCTTGATATTTCCTGAGTACTTCTATTTAAAATGTGGCTCAAGAGAAGTTTTTCAGCAGTGAGAAGTATAAGCCTAAAAGAAAGGAACCCAAAATAGGTGTGTGTGTGTGTGTGTGTGCCCGCGCGTGTGTGTATTCTTTTTACAAACTTCATGAAAATTTTGTTCAGTGTTACCCCAGTGGGTATCTATTATGCAATAAATACATTGCAGTTGTAGATTTCACTGCCTACGCATTAGATTTGCGATATCTTATGATATGTAACTTCTAGATTTCTTTTAAAATGAGAATATGTTCCATTTTTTTTCTATATGATGGACAGCATAAACTGTCATTATTATTTTTTTCCAACTTTCATCTCATTGCAGCCATGAAGTTGTGGTGCTCTATCACTGGAGGCTCTTAAGAAAAGACATTATGATCCAAGATCCCCACTGTACATGTTCAAGAAGGTGGAAGGGAATTGGTTATACCAACTCTTTCACTCTGGGGTTTTCTACATAATGAGAATACTGACATAAAAGATACTCTATTTTAAAATGGAGGTTTTTAAGAAAAGACTGGACAAGCCATCTATCTGAATGGTATAAAGTCTCCTGCTTGAACAGGAGGTTGGATTAGGAGACTTCCAGCTCTATTCTGATGATTGATTGATTGATTGAACATCTGTTAATCAACTTTGACCAACTCTCCAATGAATGTATAATAGAAGATAGAATATAGGGAAAAAAAACAAATTCAAGTCCCAAAAGTGCTTTTTCAAGAGACAACTAGACTTTCTTGTTTTCTTCTTCAGAGCTGAAGAAGTTTCCTGGATGAGAAGTGAAATGCCTTCAAAGAAAAACAAGAAAGTCCAGTTGCTTCTTGAAAAAGCACCTTTGGGACAACCATGACCTCGATCATTGAGAATCTCCATAGACAAAATTATGCTGTCTTGACAAAAAGTTATTCAGGTGCTATGTTTTTTCCCTTTCAATCTTGCAACATAAGGCACACTGGGGGATTTCCCACTTTTCTTATAACTAAACTATATAATTGGTGAAGCTACCATGTCATGCAATCACCTACTGACATAATCTCTGTACATGATTACATTTGCAGGAATTATGGAACTGGCTGTCTATGGAAAACTAAATAAGTCACCAAAGAAGTACATTAAACACATCTGACCTGGTTAGATTACTTTATAAATTCTGTTGTACTGCTGGCATTCTATTCTGTTTGAACTCACTATGGATCAGATACTTATAGACTTGTTCTCATGGTCATGCACTGCATATGGTGTAGAAGAATAATTCAGCTTACAAAAAACACAAAGAAAGTGGAAATAAAATTAATATTATACCCATATATCCTTTCTTGCCTTCTTTACCTTTCACTTTCCCGTTTGTACAATTGGGTATAGGAATGGCATGTTTGTTAGTCATACTATTGCATATATATATGCAATCCAGACTGTAATGACATGGGAAAATACCCGAACAAAGCTGAATACCATACATATATATATGTATGGTAGGGGCTAGCATCTCACTCTGATCCTTTCATTTCAAATGTATGCCTTTAGCTTCTTTAAAGAATCCAACCATCAGCATTATCATTGTTGAATAATCCTGACACCTCTGTCCCAGCTGATAAACACATTTCTATGAAAAGTGTAGTATCCATCATTAGCTGAGCACAGATGCTTCAAGATACAATTTCCTTTGCTGAAATGGCATCAGGAGAAGCAGGGAAGATCTCATAGATGCGATTGTAGTTCTTTGGCAGCTCTACAAACCACAAGACATCTGAGTATGTTCATAACAAAAAAAATTTCCAGGGGATGTCAAATTTCCCTCTAAAGCCATGATAACAGAATGAATATTAATGGCATTATTTTCATATGAAAAAGAAAAAATTGGCAAGTTGGATAAATCAGTTGACAATCAGTTCACATTGATAAAATACAAGAAATTCTTGATGATAAATATGTCTTGCAAATTTACGTCTTCAGTGTAAATTGCTTTTAATATCTTCAGTATCAAAATTGTTTTCATATTTAACCAAGTGGAAACCATTACAAGCAAATGTTCTAAGAGTTGGAAAGATATTAATAACAGGAAACATGGCCCTTGGAAGGTAAAATAGCAGATGAGAAAGAAAAAAAACAGAACAGTGTAGAAAGACCAATATTCAAATTCCCATGGTGCTCACTAAGTGATTTTGGTTAATCACTATTTCTCAGCCATACATATTTCAGAAGGTGATGCGGGAACTGTGAGTAGACCCTCACAATGAACATGCAATAATTTCTCTATAAATAAAAGAAAGGAAAGCAATGCCAACAGTAAGTAATACCAATACAACATAAAACAAATTATTTTTTCCTTAATCCACAAGTTCCTTCTGAAAGCCCCTCTATTTCTTCTCTTAAATAGGATTAAAATTGTGTTTCTTATCTCAAACAAGAAATAGTAGTTGTTGCTGGTTGCTTGAGGATATGGCTACCAGAGAAAAACACTATCTATCTATCTATCTATCTATCTATCTATCTATCTATCTATCTATCTATCTATCTATCTATCTATCTAT
>JANHFN010003324.1:69327-80375 GCA_032468175.1 Toxicocalamus goodenoughensis
AACCGCTGTTCACCGCCCCGAGTCCTTCGGGAGAGGGGCGGTATATAAATTTAATAAAATAAAATAAATAAATAAATTTGCATATCATTCCAAAAGAGACAATTTAAAAACCTAAGAAGGAAATAAAAAGACCAGAACTCCTCCTCACCAGCAAACAATATCCATATAAGCAGGAACTCACATTAGACAAACAATCCAGCAGAAAACAATATCAATATCAAGCAGAAAAACAAAGGACCCAAATGTTCAACCCTGAGCTACATATACTCTTTTATTGGATTTTCTCCATGTTGATCTATCCCTAACCTGGTCTTTCAAGGGTTCCAATGGTGCACCTATCACCACTGTCCTGCTGGTCATTCTCTTCTGCTTTTTCCTTCCACCTTTTCCTCAGAGGTAGGGCTTCACATATTTCCCGATATTTGTGCCACTAGTGAGAAATCTGGGTTGATTTTTATCCATGTAGTTTTCTTGATATAAATAAAAAATAGTTTACCATTACCTTCTCATGGGCACTATTAATTGATGCCTTTTCCATTGTCACTGTGACCTTTTGTCTCCAGCATCTTCCTATATTGCTGCTGCCCAATATAAATGCCTGCTTACTTTAGCTGGCAGCTGGGATGACCATCATGCTTTGGGTCTTCTTGCTGAGAATATATTTTCTAGACATATATGCCTAACATATTTCACTAATCCCTTTCAAAATACCCCCACCATCACAATAAGGTGGGCAACCAATAATAGATGCTCCTTTTAAAATAATTCAAATAATTAAATTGTTCAAATTCTTTGTGTAATCGCATTTAGTACCATGGCTGTCTTCCTTCCCCATTACCACCACTATCCTACCACAGTCCTGGTTTTGGTTGTGCTTTCAGTATCAGTTTTCCTGAAGTGTGTGGTACACATTTAATCATACATAGTTTTCATTTGTCTAGCCTAAAAACTGGTTTGTTTGTGTGAGTAACAGGACATGTAAAAGATTTCTCTGCTTTTACATATCTATCAACTTTTTTCCAAGAAAAATCACATCCTATTTTAAATTCTTTATGTAGCTTGCTTAATAATGGCATATGAATCTGTTACAAGAGTGCACGAAATGGAAAATGTGTTTTGTTTCACATCTGATGATAGTGTATTGATAAGTGTATTGCAAAAGTTCTGATCCATTCCAGATGGGCTGAAACAAAATTGGACTGCTGTTCCAACCAAAACAAAACCATCAAGTGGTATTCATGGAGTGAGAAGGCAAAGCTGCTATATATTTTCCCTCCCTCCCAAGCAGTTCTAAGCATGCAACATCCATAAACCATCTTATTATATCTTTCCTCCTTTCCTCTCTGCTTTCCTTCAAATCCCAGAGGCCCACCCACTTTCTAATATTCCCAGGGCCATTATTTCTCTTCCCCTTCTGCAATTCCTCAGTTGTCATTGATAAGCTTAGATTTTTGCTGCTCTTATCCCTTATCTCAAAACATTTCAAACTCTAATATTTGTATTAGTCTAATAACTAAATCCAATTTAGTTTTGTATATCGACTGAATCATCAAATTTGGACATACTGTAAGCCACATAAACTAGTTGGTCAGTGCATGGAGCTGTTTTTAACTGAACTGTTGGCACAACACTATAAGCAGCTTGTTTTTCAAATAGGTCACATCTATGAAAATTTGGCATCAAATTCATCATATCCATTCTATAAAGTCCTGTCAGACTTAACTCTACTCTAGTCAATAAGCCATTCCTTTTTATTTTGCCTTTTTTATTTTTTTGCAAATAATTCAAGGTAGTAAACATATCTAACATACCTTCCTCCTCCTATTTTCCCCACAACTAGTCTATGAGCTGAGTTGGGCTGAGAGAGAATGATTGGCCCAAAGTCACCCAGCTGGCTTACATGACTAAAGCGGGACTAGAATTCACACTTTCCCACCTTCTAACATAGCGATTTAACCACTAGACCAGACTGGTCTTGTCATTAAGTAACTGAGGTAGTAACTGGTCATCATCTATTCAGAAACTTGCTTATACCAGAAAGTCACAAATCGTATGACCCCACACACATATGGGTCCTGGTTTTTTTTCCCCCAGTACAATAAAGAAGCAGACCAATAAAATCTTTTCCCTATGGCATCTTTCAAAATCTGTTTATTTGGCCAACAATGTGGTAAGAACTTACTGCTGCATGTGATGAGCAGGGTAAGTCTGAGGCCGAACAAAATGTAAGTGTTGTATGCCATAGAATCAAAGATTAGGTTCTTCAGTCTCAATGAATATGTGCATTGATAAACTGAACCAGTCAGCTCCTAGGACTATTAGTAAATTTAATGAGTATGCTAAATAAAATGGTAAAGACGATGATTATTGATAGTGAATAAGAGAGGATCAGTGCACTTAGACATGGATAAAAATAACCATCAATAGCTTCAACAAACTGAAAAATGAACAGACTCCTGGGAGACAGCATACTTATAACTAACGAAGTTTTCAGTGGTGCAAGTTCTATTTCTGTTTGGCTCTATAATGTAACAGGAATGATTAACTGACAGTGCATCACATTAAATGTTTGTGATCCACTTAAAGTCTAGATGCTTCATTTCTGACCCCGTGGGATCATCTTCTTGAGGAAATTAGCAGCAAGGACAAAAGGCAATGGAACTTCATTTTAAAATTCCATAATTGGGAGAAGCACATCACAGGCATATTTTTCTTGCCTTGTTATATGTCCCCTTGTCCCCTTTATAGCATTTTATTCAAGTCTAAATATATTCTTTGCATATAGGTAAGTATTAAAGACAATAGGACAGTGCAAACAAAGGAGGGGAAATTATACAAACAATGACAGAAAGTACATTTTGGTGAGCTCTAATGGTCACAAAGTTGAGCTATTAGCAGCAATTAAGGACAGTGTTAGACAAAACTATTCACAATACTTATTTAATTATAAGGACTTAACAAACCTTGAAAAGTGTAAACAGGAAGAAATTCAAACAATGCATGCTTATAGGCAGGAGAAGGTCAGTCTAAACTGAGCTCTGAGAAACTTAACCTCTTCAGAGGTGGGGGAAAGATCCAGTAATACTGGCAAGGGAAAATCAAGAATAGAAATTCAAGGATAGAATAACAAGGAAAAAATACAAAGTTAGCTTTTTTTTCTAAACCTTATGATGCCTATTAGCAAATGTAGCACATAAGTAGCATAAGTAGCACAGCAATGAAAAAAAAAGTAAAATGGAAAAAGAGAAAATCTTATTAAAGTTGCAGTATCAAGAACAAATCATAACAATGTAAAAATGCACAATAACGTGAAGACTGTTTCATATATAATTTCTATAACCTCATTTTTTGATAGTTTAGATTTGGAATATTTCAAGCCTTGCTTAAATTTAACCATTTCGTTGGTGTTCTGGAAGGAGATGTTTTAGCTGTGCATCTTTTACAAAATGGCCATATTCTCTATAATATGAATGTATACATTGTATACATCATCACAATTTTTCTTGGGGAAAAAATAGAGCTCTGCTAATGCCTATGAATGTGAGTTCAACTTTTGAAATATGGGGGAAAGATAGGAGGGATCTTAAATAGCTTCTGCTGTTTCATTACATTGAAGGAGGAATAAATAGACAGAAAATGCATGGTATTGTGTGATTTTTTTTAATGGGGATATTATGTAACAGAACAGACATCAGGTAATTGAAATAATTTACATTTTTGTCTTGCTTCACTTTAATTCACTTTAATAATCCTGACTGAGGAAGAACTACCTATTGCAGTGAAATCTTTCCCACTTGCTACATTACTTGATTCAGTGTCTGAACTAACTAGTTCTTCTCAGTTACAATTTTTTAATGACACTAGAAAAATAGTGATGTGGCCCACGGTCAGCAGAATTCCAAGAATTTAGCTACTGTTTAAATCCTGGGGATGTAACACAAGGTTTCCCCCTATAGCTTTGGAAGTAGAAATAGACTGATTCATGACTCTTCATACAATCACCGTAGATAAGTAAAAGTTTTATTGGTATTAGAAGAAAACAGTTTGAAACAGAACAATTAGTTCCATTTCAGATAACAGATAATCAGAGTTGGAAGGGACCTTGTAGGTCATCTAATCCAACCCCTTGTGCAGGAGATCCTACACAATTTCTGACAAATGGCATCCAATCTTTTCTTGAAGGTCTCAACTGATGGCGCTCCCACAACTTCTGAGGGAAAGCTGTTCCATTGTTTGATTGTTCTCACTGTCAGAAAGTTTCTCCTTATTTCCAGGTTAAATCTCTCCTTCTTCAGTTTCCATCCATTATTCCTTGTCTGGCCTACAGGCGCTTTAGAAAATAGCTTGGCCCCTTCCTCCCTGTGGCAGCCCCTGAAATATTGGAAGACCTCTATCATGTCTCCCCTGCTTCTTCTCTTTACTAGACTAGCCAAGCCCAGTTCCTACAACCGTTCATTGTATGTTTTAGCCTCCAGTCCCCTAATCATCCTGGTTGCCACATAAGCAGGACAAGGTACTGTAAATGAACTGGGAGCAAAGCAAACCCCACACTTACTAGTACTAATTATGTTACCTCATTGGGTAATGAAATATCTACAATCAAACAACCAAGCTCAGAGAGCACCAAGAACTTTGCATTTCAACCCTGAACTACTGTCAGGCACAAGGAACTAGAATGACACTGTGAGCTGACCAGCAAACCTGTTTTTACTGCTGTTTATCTATTTACACAAATTTCTCCAGACTGAATCCATTTTCTTAGGAACAACCAAATAAGGGCTCCAGGGATTTTAATCTGGGTCAGATCCCTGTTGCTTCCTCCCCTGTAAGGTTTTCAAACTAACAAGTCTCTTAACTTCACCCTCCACAACTACAAATTCTATTATCTTTCAACTGCTAATTAGCTGAAGATGTTACTCCAGTACCAGACAAGATGATGGTGGTGATGGTGGCTTATGATGGTGGCTTATTATTTGGCCACCCAATTCCTATGTCTTTATATATAAATAAAAATATAAAATAGTCTCCACTGCAGTTTTTGTTCATTCTTCTGCTTTTTTTTATTGGGGAAAATAATCCATCAGCACCAATAAGAGTTATTTACTCATTGCAAATAGAAAGTGTTGAAGCATAAGAAGTAAAAGTAAAAACTTGTATTACCAAGATCAGCATAGAAATGTATGATTTTATATACAAACAAAAGAACCAAGGTAGAGCTCAGGACTGGTCACACAACAAAGAAGTTGACAGACACAAAAGCAAGTGAAACCCATAGCAATATATGGTTTTGGTTACCCCAGCAGGCCACAGCTAAGCAGAGATTTTAAAGTGGTGATAAAACTCATTGTTCATGAAACATTCCCTCAGGATTCTTCATGTATGATACTGAACTTGCAACACTTGGCATTGTTTCAAACATACCAAAAGTGTGAGAAAATCATCAAATCTGTGAAGCGCTTTGAAAAGCTATGAAATGCTTCAAAGCTACCTAGTTTGATTTGCTGATTCAAAGTGAGTCTTTATTTGAGCCAGCTTTGAGGGTTGATTTGACTGAAGCTTTCTTGTATTCAAAGCTTTGTTCTAATTCTAATAAACAGGAGTAGAAGCTTCAGGGTTTAAGCTGCTGCTCCAACTTTACCAACTCTTCCTAGACCAGTTCATTTCACTCCAATAGGAGGGAAAATATAACCCACTGTACTGTTATGTTGTCTCCTTCTGGAAGTTTTGCTTCTATGATGTGGGCAGCCATTTCCTTTGCAAGTATAGTTAAAGCAGAGATCCACAATTAGTAGATAGGAAGAAAAGAAATTTCAGCAAAACCTTAACTGAAACATTCCTCTTGATAAAGAGTATTTTGAAAGAGCATGTGACACAGATTAACATATTGATCAGTAGGGTTTTCTTTTTCTGTCTTTTTACATTTTGGAAACATGTTTTCAAAAGATCACAATGAACTGAAATAAATAGTGGTTGTGTGATTCTCTCAGTACTAAGACTTTTTTAAAAAAACATGGAGAAAGAAGAAAAAAAAAAAGGAAAATGTAGGAAATAAAAGGAAATAACTGATTTTTCTTCCTGGAGTGAGCTGTCTATTTCTGAAATGTGGAATATTCATTGTACTTATAAGATATCCTAACTCAACAGTCCAGTAATCACAGACAAGAGAAAGGAATGAAAGAGAATGGGAAAGTGGTTGACAAGAGAAAAATATTTCAAAAACCAACACATTTTAGCTAAGATTTCCCTTATACAAGAAAGACATCTTATAGCCCCTTGCTGTGCTATCTTCTTAGTTCCCATTGTCCATTAATTTCTCAAGGTCATTCTTTGATCAAATTGTTCAGCAACCATAGTTGTCTGCTCATCCCAAAAATATTAATTATACACCTCAGAAACAGTTGTGCTAAACTTTGAGAGCTTACTTTGTTGGTTTTCAGGATCTGTTTATCTATGTACAGTACATGTATGCATATTAATATGTCAGAAGGACATAAAGTCTGGGAAAAAAAACCAGAGAGATAATCTTAAAACTCAAGTTTTTTACTGATCTATAGTTGCTCTTATTTTTCTAAATGGGCAATGGCGTGTTTATGACGTTTGATTCCATCCTACATTTAGGTATTATTCCTAGACAGGCTGGTGGTGATATGTTTATGGAGAAGAACTTCAGATTAGGTCTTTTAAATCTGGCATTTTTTAAATCGTAAATTTGAAACAATCTATGTAAGCTCGTGTATAATCTTTCCTAAACATTCAATGAACTGACTCCAAAATTCCAGTTCTTATCCATGATTTCCTTTAAAACAAGATGGAAAACATGTAGGAATTTGGGTTTTACTGGACTCTCATTAACCTCAGGCTATTAGAAGCTTTATTTCAGCAATATCTGCAGGGTACCAGGCTCAGAATCCTTCCAATAAAACCTTAGCTTCAATGGTTGCCATTCAAGCTAGATCCTCATTTTCTTGGAAGAGAATACATGGGTTTGAACTCTTTGTGATCCGATTTGGGGCTGCAGTGAAGCTCTAGTCCCAGACTGTTTCGTCAGACCCTTGAAGAGGGGCCAAAGTTGGTTCTTTTGTAGGATCCAATCTGGGTCAGTCACCCAGCACCTAGAGTCTGTCTCACTAGTACCTAAAACCCAATCCATACTACTATTGCTGACTAGGCTCTCCTCATTCCCACAAATTCCCAGGCTTAAGAAGCACAAAATAGCCTACTTCCCAGGTAATAAAGGGATGAACTATTCCAGAACAATGGAATGACACAGAGTTTATTCTGACCTTTACCTAAATACTTGGGACCCTAACCCCAACAAATGAAGCCCCAAAGCAACATAGTCTTCAGATCCCACACCCTTATATACACTCAGTTTTCCACCTCTTTCCAGCCCTTATCCAAGAAAAAAGCTACATCCACAAACTTAGTCCACTTCCTTTTTGCCAGGCCATAGAGGCTCCACAGAAAATATCTCATGACCTTCTCCCTGGACAACTATATAACTTCAGTGTCATGTTACTCCAAAACCAAGTCCCACCACCAAAAAGACCCAGTTACTATCCCTGCCATTTGGTCCCTCAAATATTAATTAATTAACAGTCTACCCAAGACATCTGTAGCTCAGTCAAAGGAAATCCAGAAAGTCCAACAACATCACTATTGGATTCAAAAGCTCCAGGGACACACCTATCCATGTTGCTCTGCCACCAGCAACACCATCACTATGATTTCAGCTGGTAGATAGGTCATACCCATAGCCAAGTGGCCTGAACTAAGGCTTCAGCTAGGTCCTCCACTCTGGGATAGGGCAATAAAAACAGAATCCTCCATCCCAAAGTAGACAGACATAGGTGATGAAATGACCTCCACTGTCATGTTAGTCCAAAACCAACTCTAGTTCACATCCCAGTTACTATGCTCATCATTTAGTCACCCAAATATTAATGATTACACAGAAATTCCAACTCAAGCTCCTCCTCTGTTACATGCTATATGAAAGATAAAACAATATTAAATTATTGTGATCCCTAAAGCTTTATTTATCATGCTTACTAACAAGAATTGGTATATTTGAAAAGATAGTTGCTTTCCAGTTTGAATAATATTTGCTTCTTTCAATACTCACTGCTACTTTTAAAAATGTTTGATATTGGATCATGTTTAAGAAGGTAAAGTACATACGTAGCTGATGAAAATTCTCTGATTTGGGGCATTTCCACAACCTCTTATTTAATTCCCTTTTCTGGTTCTGAGCTGTAAGGGATTACAGCTTAGTGTATGTAGAAGAAATCATCTCATCTCATCCTTCCTATTCCTGTTTTCCATCTTCAGACACTTTTAAGAATATATTGCTCCTCTCTTCTACCTCATCCACTGCTGGTCCATGCTACAATAATTACTAGTTTTAAGTAAAACACTGAGTTGCCCACTTGTTCCTATGGAATACTTCCATCTAGAAAGAGGCTTTTCAATGCAACAAGAAAATAAGGCTTTGGATATTTTCATATCGCATTTTAGAAATGGCAGAGTCCTCCTCCTCCTCCTCCTCCTCCTCCTCTGTCAGCTGTAGGGAAAACATTGATAGACTGATGAAGTTCAATGCCAGTTCTCTATGTTCTTGGTAGTTTATTTGTTTGTATTTGTATTTTGTATTTTGGAGAATATTAGTTCTAGTTAATGTTTTTCTAGAACACTTTTAATGCATATTGTAACTAATTCCATGGGACAATATGAAAAACATGTTTTCCACTTCTACACTATGATTTTGTCAATCCTAATATTTAATGTACAAGGAGACAAGACAGTGATAGAGGGATTTAAAATATCCTTGAGGACTCCAGTGAAGTTTGGACATCAAATGATAAACACATTCCAGCTGTCAAGAACTTATGATAATGCAGACTTCTAAAGAATCAAACTGTGAACAAAGCAGGAAGTATCATTAAGATAGTAGGAGCCAATTGGCCTGCCACAGAGGACGAAAGTATATCTTGACACTCCAGGGATTTGTAATTAAGAGGTCAAGAACAATGATTTATTAAGGCCAACAAGTTGACAAAAGAAGCAATATAGAAAGTCAGCACAAAGATTCAGAGAGATGACAAAAGCAATATTCTCTTACTTGTGAAAGCATTAATTCAGAGTTGTCTGGTGATTTTATTGTCTCATTATTAATGTTGTACAAGTTAGATTCTAAACCAAGCTGGTAATATTAAGTTATCTACAATAGACTGATGTAATAACAAATTAAAATGCATACCATAAAAGAACAAAGCATTATACCGATCATAGATTTTTTTTCAGCATGATGCTCTCAGATTATGCCAAATTTCAGTTCCTATAATTTCCACTCAACATGACTAATTCTTCCTGATTAATTTGGAACAAACCACTTTACATTAGAAACCAGATTAATAGATTGGATTTGCTTAAGGGAAAATATTGCCAATATTGCCAATAATGCAAAAAAAAAAAAGGGGGGGGGAAGAATCATGCTGCCAATAATTTGATGCCAAAAGTTTTGAATGTCAAGAATTTGATTTCAAAGTATTGGATTAAAGATGTCTGGGTGTGAGAGAGTTCAACTGACAAAATATATTTCCTTTCAAAATAACAGAATAACAGAGTTGGAAAGACCTTTGAAGTCTTCTATTTATTTATTTATATTTATTTGTCAAGCATGTATTGTATAACAAATATAATTAGAACATGATTATGATTATATTGGTATAATAGGTATCAATAAAGGGGAGACATTAGGCAGGGACAGTAGGCACATTGGTGCGCTTATGCACACCCCTTACAGACTCTTAGGGGTGAAGTAAACAGTAGACAGTCTAAGGTTAAAGTTTGGGGAGTTTGGGGAAGAAACCATAGAGTCAGGTGCATTCCAGACATTGACAACTCTGTTGCTGAAGTCGTATTTTCTGCAATCAAATTTGGAGTGGTTTACCTTAAGTTTGTATCTATTTTGTGCTCATGTATTATTGTGACTGAAGTTGAAGTAGTCATTGACAGGTAGGACATTGTAGCATAATTTTGTGTATGCTTAGGTCAGACCAAAGGCAGCGTAGTTCTACATTTTCTAAGCCTAAAATTTCAAGTCTTGTGGTGTAAGGTATTCTGCTGCAAGCATAAGAGTGGAGGACTCTTCTTGTGAAATATCTCTGGATTCTCTCAATTGTATTAATGTCCAATATGCAGAGTGGGTTCCAGACAGATGAGCTGTATTCAAGAATTGGTCTAGCAAATGTTTTGTATGCTCTAGTTAGCAGTACAATATTACCAGAGAAGAAATTACGCAAGGTTAGGTTAACAACTCTTAGTGCTTTTTTGGTGATGTTGTTACAGTGGGCTCTGGCACTTAGATCATTAGAGATAATTAGTGCAAGTCTCTATAATAATAATGATGATGATAATTCTAGTGCAAGTCTCCGATCAAGCAGCGAAGCCTATACCAGGGGTTGCCAACCTTTTGGACCTCAGGGACTACCAAACTCATAATTTTAAATCGCATGGATCACTAATAAAGCTGGCTGGGGAATTCTGGGAGTTGAAGTCCACCAGGCTTAAAGTTGCCAAGGTTGGAGACCCCTGATCTGGATGATGGTCGATATAGTCAGACTTCTGAAATTCACTTAAACACTGATTTTCCCAGCTTGGAAACCCTGCTTTTTCACATTTAGAGAGGAGGAAGACATGTTCTTGGGATACATATAGCTGCCAGGCTTGCCACCGAAGCCGCACCTGAGTTCCCAGAGAATTGGAAAGCGAAACCCTAAAAAACCTTCCTGGGTCATTGATGCCCCCCCCTTGAAGTTGCAATCCCATTGAAGAGGCCACCAGTCTGCTGCATGGCTGCATGAGCCCTTCCATGGGGTGAGGCGGGGAGCGGAGAAAGAAAGAGGGAGAGAAAAGCCACAAAGCCACAAATTCATGGCCCCACACACACAGGCGGACACACCCTAGATTTAGTTTTTGTCTCTGGCCAGTGGTTAGATGATCTGAAATTAAAGGGTACTACCATTAATCCCTTGTCATGGTCAGAT